>MU731872.1:94630-128185 GCA_026770625.1 Nicotiana glauca
GCAGGTTCGACAGTTGAGGTCGAAGAGTTTTCCTTCAGTGCGTGTCCAGTGGAGAGGTCAGCCTCCTAAGGCATCGACCTGGGAGTCCGAGTCCGATATGCGGAGCCGTTATCCTCATCTATTTCCTGACTCATGTACTTCTTTCTTTTGTCCGTTCGAGGATGAACGGTTGTTTTAAAAGTGGAGGATGTGACAATTGAAAGGCTCATCACCAGTTTCCAGATCCGTTCTGTGCTTCCGAGGCCTTGAAAACCTCATTTTTACTTCCCTCGATTTGCGTGCATAGTACGGGCGCGTAGCCAAAAGACTTAAATATGAATTCTGTGTGAAAAATGATGAATTTTGATATTAATATGGTTAAAGTTGACTTCGATCAACATTTTTGATAAACGGACCCGGACCCGTGATTTGACGGTCCCAGAGAGTCCGTAGAAAAATATGGTACTTGAGCATGTGCCCGGAGTCAAAATTCGAGGTCTAGAACCCGAGTAACACAATTTTTCTATTAAATTGTTTTTTTTGAAATTATTAAGGAAAATGGAAATAAAAATTGATTAAAAAACTATGGTATCGGGCTCGTATTTTGGTTCCGACGCCCGGTACAAGTCTTAAATATGTGTTAAGTGCTTTCTGTAAAGTTTGGTCGAAATCGGACGTCATTTGACGTGTTTCGGACCTAAATAGCTAAAATTGGAAGTTTATGAAGTTTGAAATGAAAATGATGATTAAGGATTGATTCATTGATGTTGATGTTATTTTGGCGATTTGATCACACAAGTAAGTCTGTATGATGTTTTTGAGGCTGTGTGCATGTTTGATTTGGAGCCCCGAGGGCTCGAGTGAGTTTTGGATAGGCATCGGATTGCATTTCTCAATTTTGTAAAATCTGGTATAAGGCTTCTGTGATTTTCGCAAATGCGAGCTAGTGGTCATCGCAAATGCGATGAAATATTCGCAAATGCGAAACCTGGCCTCCAGCATGATGATCGCAAATGCGATCGCTTAGCTCGCATTTCCCAAATATGGACTGTCGCAAATGCGACTTGCAAGGTCGCAAATGCGAACCTTATATAGCTGAAGGGAGTTCACAAATGCGAACTAGAATTTCGCAATTTCCATATTGGGTCGGGGTTCGCAATTGCGAACCCCAGTACGCAATTCCCATATTAGAGACCTGCATTTTTCATACTTAGACGAATTTCCATCTCACTTTTCATATCTCTCAAACCCAAACATCCATTGGCAATTTTTCAAGGACCCTTCCTCCTCCAATCCATTTGTAAGTTGATTTTCACTTAATTTCTTCAATCTTTAACATCATTTATCATGTTTTCATCTTAAAATCAAGGTTTTTCATGGGTGAAAATGGGGATTTTGGGTAGAACCTAGGTTTTCTTAAAATTGGGAATTTGGACCTCAATTTGAGGTTGAATTTCAAAACAAATCATAGATATGAACTCGTGGGGGGATGGGTAACCGGGTTTTGGTTTGAACCTCGGGTTTTGACCACGTAGGCCCTGGGGCATTTTGGGAATTTTTGAGTAAAACTTTGGGAAATTCATTTTTATGCATTCAAGTTGATTCAATTAGCATTTGTTGATACATTCAAGCAATTTGTGACTAGATTCGAGCGGTTTTGTGGTGAATTTGAGGGGTAAAGCTATACTAGAGGCTTGAGTGGATTTTTGGAGCAATTGAGGTAAGTGTTTGATCTAACTTTGGCTTGAGGGAATAGGATTAGAGTATTATTAATTGTTAATTGCTAAATGATCGAGTACGGTGTATAGGCATGGTGAAGAGTATCTATACACCGGTGTCTAGCATGACCGCGGGTCTCTGTTGGTACTTGTTTTGGTATACTTTGGGACTCTTCCATGCTAATTAATGATTTTCTACATAATGTGAAAAGTTGAGGATTAATTATGAATTGTGAATTCTTTGGAGCGTTGGCTCAAACGATGAAATACTATCGAGTAAGAAATGAAAGAATTGGAAAGAGATGTGATTATCTCCCTTGCCGGGATGTGTACGTTGTTGTTATTGCTCCCTTGTCGGGAATTGGATGTTTAATTGTGTTCTTCCCTTGCCGGGACATTTCTTGTTATTATTTATTTCCCTCGCCCGTTTGGTTGTGATTGTTGTTTGGGTGAGGAAGAGTGATTATGCACGAAGGGTCATTCCGTGCCATTGTTTGATTATATTCGCACGAAGGGACATTCCGTACCATTGTTGATTATATTATGCACGAAGGGTCATTTAGTGCCATTGTTAGATTATATTCTCACGAAGGCACATTCCGTGCTATTGTTGATTATATTATGCACGAAGGGTCATTCCGTGCCATTGTTGATTATATTATGCACGAAGGGTCATTCCGTGCCATTGTTGATTATATTTGCACGAAGGATCATTTTGTGCCATGAAATGAGAGTTATGTGAGGAAAAGCACGAAGGGTGATGACGTGCATTTTATTTGGTTGCTTTGGGTGAGGATGAGAGTAAAAGCACGAAGGTTGATGTCGTGCAACTGTTGGATTTCTTGTTTTTTTTGTTAATTATTGTTATGTCCGGTTTCTTATTTAAGTTGATGACTTTTATATTCGTATTGTACTCCCCTGTAGCATGCTTCCCTCCCTTTTTAACTGTTTAATTTTGGTATTCTTTCCTTTTATTGCACATGTATATATTGAACTGCACAGGTTGATTTGGTAGTCCTGTCTAGCCTCGTCACTACTTCGCCGGGATTAGGCCAGGCACTTACCAGCACATGGGGTCGGTTGTGCTGATGCTACACTTCCGCACTTCTACACTTCCGCACTTTTTGAACAGATCAAGGTACCGGAGCGCTTTTGGACCACCCCAGTAGTATACGGATCGGGAGCTGACTTCAGTCCAGGGACTCCGAGGTAGCCTAGCTGGCGTTCGCAGGCCGAAGTCCCTTTCTATATTTTCTGTTTGTTTTCTTTGTAGCGAGACAGACATTATGTATTTTCTATTCGGACTTGTTTGTAGCACTCTTTAGAGGTTCGTGAGATAGTGACACCAGTCCTGGGTAGAGAAATATTAACTTTCGCATTTTTGGTTTCCAGTTATTTATGCTATGAAAGACTTCCGCTTTTATTTAAAGGTTTATTACTGTTATTACTGTTGTGTTGTTATTCGAAAAGATTTTAATGCTTGGCTTGCCTAGCTCCGACAGTAGGCGCCATCACGACTCCCGATGGTGGGAAATCTGGGTCGTGATGGATTGGGGTCCGATTTGGCTAAAATTGAAAGCCAAATCTGGCTATTATTTAAATTGCCAATTTCCCTATTTTAATTTTAATAAAATAAAAAATATTTTCTAAAAAATAATTTTTCCATACAAAATTGATTAGAAATGTATAGTTATTATTTTAAAAATATAGGGGCCAATTTTACACATATAAAGTATAATTATACATTAAAAGAGCTAACATTGTAATTATATGCAATTTAGCTTAAAAATACTAAATGTAATTATAAAAATGCATGAAAACTCTATTAGCCATATTTTGACATAAGTATAGAAATTAAATGGGTAAATCATCCTAAAAATAATTTGGAAAATATTTATTGGGTATTTTATGGATAAAAGCGGAGAAAATAAATCAATTTAAACCCTTAAAATTATGGAAAAAATAATAAAAGCCTTGTGCATGCTTATATATGTATATATATGCTATTTTGAAGGTATTTATGCATATTTAAAATATATAGGATAAAATTGGGTATCAACAGCTGCCCCTCTTTACCCCGGAAGGATGAAAGAGTTTTCGGGTAAAGAAATGATGGCCAATTTTGACCGGATGGGATGTTTTGGAAAACAGAGGCCGAGCTCCGATTTTCGAGTTGCCTACATATTCCCGATTTTACAGGAATCAGGCCATGTGTAGTTCTGGATTCACATGCGGAGTATGCCGATGAAATTATTGTAAGAACGGACACGAGATGTGGAAGCAGCTACGATGAGCAGTTGAGGCTTGGGACGGTTGGAGGGAACTGGAGTGAGATTGCTCTTGCTAGGATAGCGGTTATTTTCTAATTGCCTACAGATAAAAGATGCTACAAATATATTTAGGAAAATTTAAACATGATGCAAATTCCCTTTAGACCATGAAGGTTGTCTTCGGATGGCTAAAGATAATGTCCTTGGACCATGACGTCCTGGGCCATGAGTTGTTTAATAAGGGATTCGCAGGCCATGAAATGATGTTTTCGAGCCATGAAAATGGTGCCTCCGAACCTTGACGCCTTTTAATAATGATATGCAAACTTGAGGGATCCTCTAGCCATGGAACGGTGTCTTCTGGTTATGAGGATGGTGCCTTTGGACTCTGACGCCTTTGGACATATTGGCGATGTTTTAGCCCATGATATGCAATAATATGATGTAACAAGATAAGGTTTAATCTTGCGAAGCAGAGGGCAGAGCTTAGCCCGATTGAATAGCAGGTAGATAGTAGTAGAAAATAGAGCAATATTAGTACAAAGAGAGACAGTGCTTAGTCTCGTGCAAGTGGGGAGGTAGGGATTAGTCTTATGCAAACGGGAGGCAAGGATTAGCCTTATGCAAATGTGGATTCAGGGCTTAGACTCATGCAGGTATGGAGGCAAGGATCAAACTCATGCAAATATAAAGTCAGGGATCAGACTCATGCAAGATTGGAGACAGAGCTTAGTCTCATGCAAAGAGAAGGCAATGCTTAGCCTTATGCAGATATGGAGTCAGGGCTTAGACTCATGCAAATATGGAGTCAAGGATTAGACTTATGTAAAGAGAAGGCAGAGCTTAGCCTTATGCAGATATGGAGTTAGGGCTTACAGTCATGAAAGTATAGAGTCAAGGATTAGACTCATGGAAGTACGGAGTCAAGGCTTAGACTCATGCAAGTATGGAGTCAAGGATTAGACTCATGCAAATATGGAGTCAAGGATTAGACTCATGCAAGTATGAAGTCAAGGATTAGACTCGTGCAGGTATGGAGTCAAGGATTAGACTCATGCAAGTATGGAGTCAAGGATTAGACTCATGCAAGTATGGAGTCAAGGATTAGACTCATGCAAGTATTGATCAAGGATTAGACTCATGCAAGTATGGAGACAAAGCTTAGTCTCATGTACATGTGGAGTAAGAGATTAGAATCATAAAAGTATGGAGATAGAGCTTAGTCTCATGCAAATATGGAGTTAGAGATTAGACTCAAGCAAAGAGAGAATAGCATATAAGGATAGAGTATGTCTTAGCTAGGATATATTTAGTGTCTGATGGCCAGATGGATGGTGAATTTTCTTTGTGTTTACATGTTTTGTGAATGATACCGTTACATCAAATGTGCCTACGTTCAAAGAAAAATCGTAAGTTTTATGAGGGGAGGTTGGTTCTTGCTTCATCTGCGGGCCTTGCTTTGCTCCGCTGTGGAAGCCCCCTTCGAGCAAAGGGTAACTTCTCATGCCACTGCTTGTGATTCTCTACCATTTTCCTTAGTATCTTTTAAATGTTTTTATTATTTCCTCACAATTATCCCCCAATTAAACTACAACGTCAACTTCTATGTCATTGAGGCATTTAATCAAACATATGGTAGGCATAAAATGTACCTCACAATTTCAACTCCAACTATTGTAAGATTACTCCTCAAACATACTAATCAACCACCCTACAACAATCACAACAACACTAAAGTGTAACAATAGCACAACTCCACCAAAAACTCTACCAATTTTTGGCCATATTGGCCACATCACAAAATAGTTTAAGCACCATCAAAACATGGAAAAATCACCCTAGTCATAGGAATAATGAAAAACTCACAAGTTTATGCAAGAATTTCGACCAAAAGAAATTAAAAAACTACGTAGGGTTAGAGATATGAATTAAAGTAACTTAGCTTACTACTAAAAGAGAAGAGATGAGAAAATAAAACTTACCTTGATGAGTGTTGTTGATGAGAGGGAGATGGAAAGATGGAGGATTTGAGGAAGGAAAATGGAGGAAACGAGAGGGATTTGGAGTGTGAGAGAGAGAATTGAAATAATAGAGTATGAGAGATATGGGAAAAAGAGGAAGGGGAAAAATGGGTGACTTAAGCATAAAAAACATAAGCAACCAAACATTTTGGCTGCGTCGCTGGGTGCGGCGTGGTAGTGAATATTTCCAAACTGTTACGCAATTCATGCTAGGAAAACATTATGGCCTGGTGTGTTTCCCCATACGGCACCCTATGCGATGCTCTAGGCCAATTTTCTTAGAGTTCCAGGGAATTTTGTGTTTTAGGCCACGTGTTACTTCCCGACTCCATTATATACTTATTTTATGTTCAAATCATGCTTATAACTGCCTAAATTAGTACCCAAATTCCTAAACTCTAATAATCCTAAACTATAATTATCTAATTGTTCTACATAAGTAAGAAAAAGGGATAGAAGTAGTTCTGAGTTATAGTTGTCAGCTTGACTCTATCATTTAGGCTAGTTTTATCACGATGCTAGAGGATTTCTTGTCGAATCCTCCAACAAGTTACGGTTTCAACCTCTATCCATTCACCTTAAAGTTTTTGTTCCCTTCTTCATCCTGTATTTCAATGTCACCATATGGTGAGACATGTTTCACCACATATGGACATATCCATCTTGATTTGAATTTTCCCGGGAACAACCTAAGTCAACTATTCTATAGTAAGACTTTGTCCCCTTCATGAAACTCTTTTGGATTTATCAGACGATCATGCTATTTTTTCGTTTTCTCCGTTAAAATCTGTACATTTTCATACGCATCCAGTCTAAACTCCTCCAATTCGTTTAGTTGCGGCAATCTGTGTTCACCTGAAAGACTAAGATCAAGATTAAGCATCTCAATTGCCGAATAAGCTTTATGTTCTATCTCAACAGGTAGGTGACACGATTTTCCATACACTAGTTTGAATGGTGAAGTCCCTATGGTTACTTTAAATGCAGTTCTATACACCCATAAATCTTTATCCAACTTTATAGATAAATCCTTACGAGAAGCACAAACCATCCTTTCAAGAATTGTTTAAGTTCACGATTAGCCACTTCAACTTGCCCACTAGTTTGGGCGTGGTAAGAGGTTCCATTTTTTTTGTGTGGCCCCATACTTAGACAACAATGTAGTGAACTTTTTATTCACAAAGTGCGAACCAATGTCACTGATAATCGCTCGAGGTGTCCCGAAGCGGGTAAATATGTCTTCCGTAAGAACTTGCACACCACCCTAGCATTATTGGTCCTAGTAGGGATTGCTTTATAGATGTATTCAATATATACTAGGATATATTCATATAAATGAGACGATAGGAACGGACCCATAAATTCAATGCTCCATACGTTAAAATTTTTACATACCAGAATGGAGTTTAGTGGCATCTCATCCCTCTTGCTAATGTTACCTGCCCTTTGACACTTGTCGCATGCAGTTATATACGCATGTGCGTCTTTGTACAAAGTAAGGCAATAGAAACTAGTTTCCATGACCTTTGTTGCAGTGCGATTTCCACCATAATGTCCTCCAGCTGCTCCATCACGGCAATGAGAAACAATGCTTTCCATTTCTCTATCAGGCACACACCTTTGAATCACACCATCTGCATAGAGCTTAAACAATAAAGGGTCATTCCAAAAATATTTTTTTACCTCACTTTGAAGCTTCTTTATTTGATCACGAGAGAGGTCACGAGGAAACTATCCACTAGACAAAAAGCTGGCTACATCAGCATAACAAGGCTGCCTTTCAGAGATTGCAGCAATGGAGAAAATCTGCTCATAGGGAACCTTTTTTTTACATCAACTGTTTCAACTAGAGGTCTCTCAAGTCGAGATAAATGATCTGCGACTTGATTTTCTATACCCTTTCTATCTTTGATTTCCAGGTCAAACTCTTACAACAGCAACACTCACTGCATCAGACACAGCTTGGACTCCTTTTTATTCAATAGGTATTTCAAGGCTGAGTGATCAGTGTGTACAATAACTTTACTCCCCATCAGGTATGATCTAAACTTGTCAAAAGCAAACACCATAGTAAAAAAACTCTTTCTTGGTAGCATAGTTGACTTGATCCTCATTCAATGTCCTTCTTGCATAGTATATGGGTCTAAACATCTTATCTTTTCGTTGCCCCAGAACTACTTCCACAACTACATCACTAGAGGTACACAGTATCTCAAGTAGCTACCTTAAATCAGGCGTCACCATAATAGGACCACTCACAAGCTTTTCCTTTATCAATTTGAATCCTCTTAAGCACTCCACATTTAAAAAACAAACTTGACATCTTTCTCTAGCAATGTAGTTAACGGTTTGGTAATGCTGGAAAAGTTAGAGAAGGAATAAGAGCGCATTGACCCAGATGTAGATGCAGTACCAAACTGCAAGTATGGAATTCAGGTTGTGCCAGCTCATGCTAGGATGTAGTTCCGGAACTTTGTTCCGGTAGTAGATCCCAACCCAGAAGTCGGTATTGATAATAGTAAGCTCGTTAGGAAGTACTCGAAAATTTTCAACAACATTAGATACTTGAGCTTTGAAACCTTGTTTCGTCCCATGGAATCTGTGAATGTGAACATAGTTAAGGAATTTTATGCTAACTGGAAACCTGAGTCCAGTTTAGATGCATTGTATAAAGTCCAAGTGCGAGGCAAAATGATTCCATTTTCTTCCAGGGTAATAAACCAAATCATGGGGTTCACAGAGCATTCACATAAGTTGTTCCTGAGCATGCTTCATCGGCCCCCCAATCGTGATATTAAATGCTAGATATGTGGTGAGAGGTCTCTTTCCACATCAATGCAAGATGCGAATAAGTTCCACAAAGAAATGAAGAAGTGCCATTTCCAGTATCATGCCTGAGTCATTATACAGTTGAGAAATGCAAGGATCATGCCTATTCAGAACAACACTAATATCTCTCGGGTGAAGGTGTGTCTCATTTATGCTATCTTGAATCGAATAAAGTTTGATCTGGGTAAGATTATGCTTGAGCACTTGGCTCGAGTGCAACCACTTGGGCATGCTGCCTGTATTTCCTGAGTATGATCATGCAGCTTCTGTAGACACACCATGTGGAGAAGCAGTTCCATTATGATAGGACGATTCAAGTGATGCGGCCCCTTAGGACTTTTGATGTTGTAACAAACTGGACGGTCATTTTAAGAACTTACGCCCTAATCCCCTATTAACCGCATTCCTTGTGTTTGTTTCTGCTATTGTGAGTTGATAGGAGGATTTAATTGGAGTTTCAGAGAGTTTTGGACACTTATTCCCTAAGTGAGAGTTTAAGTTTTAGAATTTGGACCGTAGTCAGAATAGTGTGAAGACGGCCTCGGAATGGAATTTTGTTGGTTCTGTTAGCTCCGTGCAGTGATTTTTGGTTTAGGAGCATGTTCGGATTATGTTTTGGAGGTCCGCAACTTAATTAGGCTTGAAATGCCGAAAATTGAATTTTTAAAGTTTCCGGTTTGAGAGTGAGATTTTGATATGGGGGTCAGAATGGAATTATGGAAGTTGGAGTAGCTCCGTAATGTTGAATGTGACATGTGTGCAAAATTTCAGGTCATTCAGACGAGGTTTGATAGACTTTTTGATCGAAAGCGTAATTTGAGAGTTTTTAGAGTTTTTAGGCTTGAATCCGATGTTAACTTGGTGTTTTGATGTTGTTTTGAGCGTTCTGAAGGCTTGAACAAGTTGGAATGATTTTTTAGGATTGGTTGGAATGTTTGGTTGAGGTCCTGGGGCCTGGGGTAAGTTTTGGGTGCTTAACAGAAGTTGAATTGGACTTGGGAGAACTTGATGTTGGCTGAAGCTGTCATAACCGAACCTGTGTGAATGGGACCGTAGGTGCAGCACCGCAGAAGCGGCTGGGAGACTGCAGATGCGGCCAGATGAGGAAAGGCCAGGAATCGCAGGTGAAGAAGTGTCCACGCACCTGCATGACCGCAGATGCGGTAAAATGGTCGCAGGTGGGGAAAAAAGGAAAGTTAATGAAATATCGCAGGTGCGGCTGATTTTCCACAAAAGCGGGACCGTAGGTGCGGTCCCTTGGCCACTGAAGCGGATTTGCTGGGCAGAAAATAAGAAATTTCGAGGGTTTGAAATCAAAAGTTAGAAAATCGATTTGGAGCTCGGGAGAGGGAGATTTTTGGGAATATTTCAAAGAGGAAATCAGTGGGTAATGATTCCTAATCCCTTTCTAGTTGTATTCCTATAATCTAATCTTAGTTTTGTCATTAATTTCGAATTTGGGGTGAGAAATTGGGGAAAATTTTGCAAAAGTTCTTAGACCTAATGCTCAAGTTTTGATTGGGTATTTGGCATCGAATTTGGATAATTTTGGTATGTATGAACTCATGAGAGTGTGAGGATTCTGAATTTGCAAGTTTTACTCGATTCCGAGATGTGGGCCCGAGGGGCATTTTGGTTATTTTTCCAAATTTCGCATATTAGCTTAAAACTAATTAGTGGAATCAGTTACTTGAAGTGTTATTTATATTATTCAATTGATTTGAATAGATTTGGGTCATTTAGAGTTGAGTACTTGTGGCAAGAGCGTATTTTCGGGTTGATTTTGAGCTGGTTCGAGGTAAGTGGCTTGCCTAACCTTGTGGGGGAACTTCCCTTAGGATTTGATATTGTTGATACTTGAAATGCCGTGTATGAGAAGTGACGAGTGCGTACTTGTGCTAATTGTTGAAACTCTGATTTTCATTAAGTAACTAAAAATTGTGTTTCCTCTCCTGTTTATACTACTTACAATTTAAGCATGTTGTTAGCTTAGGGAAGCATGTCTAATTGACTTAATTGCTTATTTGCCCAACTGCCTTATTTGGATTATATGCAGCATGCTAGGTTAGAATACCTGTTTTACCTTGGTTTGAAATTTGAATTGAATTGAGTATTCTTCGTGTTGCTGCTGTGTATTTACTTTGGGACTACGGGACGGTATCCCGGGAGATCCCCTTGTATCTTTACTTTGGGACTATAGATTTTTATTCCGGGAGATCCCCCTGCTTTTTTATATTGGAACTACGGGACTACACCCAGTAGATTCCCCCAGTACTGGGTACATTTGGGACTACGGATTGGGATTTTGGTAGATCCTCGCGCACCATGAATTTGACTACGGGACAGTATCCCGGGAGATTCACTGGATATTTATATCTGGGACTACATGACGGTATCTTGGGAGATCCCCAGTTGTTATCGCTATGCTAAGCTGTATGCTTTTCCGTGATTACTCCTGTCTCTGTAATACTTGTTGTTATTCTTTTTATCCTGTGTTAGTTCATACTGTTAGTATTTAATTATATTGTCATATTCTATACTGGTTTATCTCATTTTTAGCTATAATCAGTAGGGCCCTGTCCTTCCTCATCACTACTCGACCGAGGTTAGGCATGGCACTTACTGAGTACCGCTGTGGTGTACTCATGCCCTTTCTACGCATGTATTTCATATGCAGATCCATGTACTTCCACTCAGTCTTATCACCCTTGTGGCAAGGCGCTTTTGTAGAGACTTCAAGGTATATCTATCGTGTTCGATGACCGAGGAGTCCCTTTCTATTCTCTGTACTAGTACCCTTCTGTATTTTCCTTGTTGATAGACATTTCTGGAGTTAGAGCTTTTTATGTATCTCTTAGCTTGTGATTCATGGGGTTCCAGATTTTGGGAGTGTTAGGTTGAGATTCTTGTACTGTTATATGTCGGGCAACATCTTAAACACTATTTCATTTTGTTATCTCGGTTTTTAATTATTTTCTTCCCGAAATTTTTTCTTTTCCACATTTGTCAGGCTTACCTAGTCGTAAAGACTAGGTGTCGTCACGATAGTTCACGGGGGCGAACTGGGGTCGTGACAGATGTCACATCTATGACAGGCCCAGCCGCTGATGTTGTTCCTGTAGACTAGAGATTTGTTCGTGTAGAGGAGACATTGCAGCTGTTATTTGCAGATATGATCCTTCCAATTGCTCGGGGTGAGATTGACATGGCAGAACTGCAGGAGAACCACCCCCGCTCCGTTATCACTCAGTAGTGGTTGGGTTTGGCTGATGGATTAGAGATTCCACCAGATGAGGACGCCAACTCTATTCCCTCTGATGATGAATAGTACATGTGCACCTTTGAGGGTGTTGATGAGGAGTAGCACATGTGCCTCAGGGAGTTACCTTTTAACTTTTTGTTTTACTATTTTTCATTGAGGACAATGAAATTTCTTAAGAGTGGGGTGAGGTACTCCTATGTAGTTGTATTTGTACTTGTCTCTATCCGCCAATTGGTGTTGTTTTGATTTGGTTCTATTTGTTTCTTGCTTTGTTCGACAATATAGTAATTGTTTAGTTTTGACTTTTCTCGGCGATGGATTTCGTTGACTGGTTTCTTGAGGGAATTATAGTCTATATTGGAAAAAAATTATCTTTTTGAGGTAGTGTAATAATTCCACATTGGTTCTTTGCATCGCAGTTCTTTTATATGGGTTTTGCTTGAACCGGGTGTAGTAAGTTTTTTTGTTATTAGGAATAATAAAGTATTGTGTTGTGTATTTTAAAGATAATTTTTCTTGATATTATTGTTCCTTGATAGTGAGTGCCTTAGTTGTGACACCAAGGCTCAATTCTTGACTCATGGACAAGTACCTTAACTTGTTTGATTGTGACTCTACTTAACTGCTTTGGCTAGAGATTCGGAATAGGTTCAGTCCTTAGTGAGTTATGTGCCAATGTGTGTGTGAGATTGTGTGACATTCTATGCATACCGATTGATATCTAGAACTTGCCCCATGTATTTTCAAAGCAAAGTAGTAGTCTTGTTCAGTCTACAAAGTGATAGGCATTTATTTGTTGAGTTGGATATATGCTTTTACCTACCAAATTAATGTGTATCTTAGTTAGCATAATTGAGCCTGTAATCCTACTTCTTTGAAAACTACATTACAAGCCTTATCCATTTGCTTGTATTGACCATCTATTTGAACATTTTACCTCTCTTGAGCACTTAATTTTGTTATGAGCTCGTAAAATCTAAGTGAGGTATGGTCGGGTTTGTGATTGGAACTATAGAAAAGGGAGAAAAATGAAATGTTTGAAAATGTTGAGATCCACTTGTAAGGAAATGAAAGAAAAATAGTTATGTATGTATTAGAAAAGAATAAAATGGATTCCTTGCTAGAGGTAGTTTAAATCTCATCTTGTTTATGCTTAAGGAAATTGGGATCTTGATGTTGTTATTATGAAGGTTGGGGGTTTGGTTCAATATAAGTATGAGTTTAAATTCTGAAATTATTGTATTAAAGTGTTTAAGGAGGTGTCACTATTCTCTCTCTCTCTCTCTCTCTCTCTCTCTCTCTCTCTCTCTCTCTCTATATATATATATATATATATATATATATATATATATATATATATATATATATATATATCCTATCCATCCCGCAGCTTGCATTACAACCAAAATAAACTCCTGCTTGATCGTTGATTAAATAATCTCAATTAGTACAGTATTACACTACGAGCAAGCTTATGGTACATTCTCTGTGGCACATGAATTTTATTTCTGAGAGAGTTAATTCTTTCTATCATGAGTTCCTATTTATTCTTGAATTTTATTGTATGTGAAACTACTCTCTATTATTTGTGTGAAGGCACATAATTTACGAAGGTAAGGTAAAGTCTTTGACCTCTGAGTTAGAGTAAGTGAGCAAGTTGTGAAAATTACACGGTGCTTGTGAGTTGAGTTTTGAGGCTAGGATGTCATGCAAATTGTTCTGGAATTATTCAAAAGCGCGCCGCATGGCGCGACGCAGTAGTACAAAATTGTTAGAGTGTTTTCCTGTTTTGACTAAAAAGGTGTAGTTTCGTCCAGATTTATTTTAGGGACGGCTTAAATACACCAAAAACACCATTTTACAGCATTTTCTAACCTAGAGAAGATTGGAGAGCCACCCAAGGAACAAGACTTAAGAATTGTCACAACCTAAAATCCAAAAATTGTGATGGCACCTAACCCGACCCGTTAGGTCAGCCAATTAACAATTAGCACAATTCTAATACAATAGATGTGATCAACAATTGATATATTTGTATTCCAAATAACATCCCAAGGATTGGTAGTACAAGACATGAACTACTAAGACTAGATTATTGTTTAAAAAAAAGATATGAAATAAATCCAACTTCTTTTTGAATTGTACTTAAACAGAATTCAACTCTAGAAGTACCCAGGGACAAGTGGTATCCACTTCCAGAAGGCATGAACATCTTCAGGGTCAGCTCCTGACATCACCTGCAGCTCCACTCCAAATTCCGCACGCAAGGTGCAAAAGTTTAGTATGAGTACAACTGATCTCATGTACTTAGTAAGTATCTTGATTAACCTTGGTGAAGTAGTGACGAGACTTTTTAGTTAAAAGATACTCACTGATATAACCTGTACAGAAGACTAGTAATTGAACAATACTTGAACATAACAGAATAGCGTACAAGGAAACAATTATGCGAAGCAGTAAATAATTTCTAGAAGTACCACGATTAATATTTCTCAATATCACGACCAATCTGTTCCATAGAGCGATAACTAGCAAATCACAGTAATAAATCCATAACTTTCATAGCGTGAGAAATATACTCAAGATATCAAATCCAACGGCACGGCAATACCCTTCATGCATTTATCTTATCATCACCAAATATACGTGTAATAGTACCAACCTAGTGAAAGAAATGCTGATAACAGTAATGACAAGGTAGGAAACATAGGAATGATGACATCAATTAGGAAAGAAAAATATAATTTCACCTAACTAGCATGGTAGAAGGCATAGATGTAGATATAACAAATAAGAGGGGAACACATGATCTTTATAAGCTAATAAGTAGAGACATAAATGACTAACATGGTGGAAAGCTTATACTGAGGTTCAACAAACTAGATACGACATGGTTATAGATATAGCAGCAGGAATGAGGCATGGTATTTTCAAGTTAAACACGTGGAAGGCATGGGAAACACAACAATAATTGAGATAGAGAACAAAGACAGAACAACAACTGCAAGTCACATAGGAAACATAGGTACGACAATAACAGCTCAAGGTAAAGGCATGAACGTATACACAAGGAAAAAAATCACAACATAATGCATGTCCCTCGTCCCTGCCTGCATGGAAACACCCTTCATGTCATGAACTCATGATAATATAAAAGCATGATGATATAAATAAAATAGCACGGCATCACCCTTCGTTCTTTTACTCTTATCCTCACATGATAATGTAAATGAGATTAGGATAATATAAATGAAATAGCACAGTATCACCCTTCGTATTTTTACTCTCAAATAAAATGAAATGGCATCACCCTTCGTGCTTTTACTTTCAAATGAAATAACATCCCATCACCCTTCATGCTTTTCACTTTCATTCACATGATAAAAAATATGAAATGTTATGGCATCACCCTTAGTGCTTTATACTCTCCCTCACATGATAGTATAAAACCAATGACACGGCATCACCCTTCGTGCTTTACACTCTTCCTCATCAAGAATATGTATATCAGTGACAAGAAAGTTAGGAAGCATAAATAACATCAAGGAGAATGGTTAAACGAATATTCCAAATGAACCACAATCGCAACTTCCAAGCCAACAATAGATCAATAAACCCTCAAGACCTTTATTGCCAAGTATTTCAACAAATCTGAAAGAATGATCTACAAATCGAGTACAGAACCTAATATTTCAAAAATAATGGCCGTAGCAATATATTAGTGATAAATCATGATGAAGACTGAATTAGACACACAAGCATTTCTCAAAATCCAGTTAAATTTTAATCAAGTTATAATAAACTAAATCTATGTTTCTAACACTTAATTCCACTTTGTTAATAATCTAGAAGTCAAGTAAGACATGAAACAAGAAGTTCACGTAAATCTACAAGTTAAAATTAATCTTATAATTTATCCCGAACATGATTAACCCTAGCACATGAATATATACTCATCACCTCATATAAGCATCACCCCCGCATGTAACAAACAATTGCAATTAGTAGGAAAAAATTTCTCAACAAAGTTAGGCAAGACACATACCTCAAAGAAGCCAAATTGATACCGATCAAGCCTAACGATACTCCAAAAATGCCATCCCGTGCATATGAACTTCCGGATGGCTCGAAACCCAATCCATATGGAAAAAAGCATCTTCAAAAACTTCCCAAATCCGAGCTCCCCAACTTAAAATATGACCAAATGAACAAACCTTCAATATTATGTATTTTTGCCCAGCTGCTCTACCTGGTTTTGTATGCCTAACGATACCGAAACTCGCTTTTGATGCCTCTAATGGATTCCTTGTAAAATTTCAGTCAAGTTAGAATTTTGAATCATTTCATTTGACCTTATAATAAAGAGGATATGTTGGTTTCAATATTTAGAAATAGTGTAAATTTTTAAATACAAAGTGAGTAGCAATTTCATAATTAATTTGAAAAATCTAGCAACCCAATTCTTAGTAAAATGATCATAAACTTCTCATACGATGTCCAAATTCAACGATTATTTTTCTACGGCTGCGAATTACAATACGGATCTAATGATTCAATCAAAATAGAAATCGGAGCTCATTTGTTTAATGTGGTACCATTTATGCTTGAATAAACGATGTCGAAACATAAAAAACAAGCGCAACACAACTCAAACATATCTGAAACTCACCCGAGCCCCCGGGACCCCGTCCGAACATACCAACAAGTCTCATAACATAATACGAACATACTCAAGGCCTCAAATCACGTATAACAACATCGAAACGCACCTCAAATCAAGCTTAATGAACTTTCAAACTTTTGACTTCCAAAAACTCGCGCTGAAACACATCAAATCAACTCTGAATGAACTCAAACTTTGAACACAAGTTCTAATACATCATTCGAAGATGGTCGTACCCTCAAACTACCGAGCGAAGTGCAAATATTCAAAACGACCGGTCGGATCGTTACAAGAATTCATTAAGATTTCAACCTACAATTGGTGCAATACGAGAGTCTGTATCAAATTATTAGAATTGATATTTTCTTTATTATTAAACTTATTCGAGATATCTTACTCCATTGGTATGGAGCAATTTCCATTTGGATTTGATAAATATGATATTTCAATAACTTGATTAGGGATTCAATTCTTGATAATTGCTAGAATTAATTGATGGAGCTTTGATATGTATTGTGGAGTTATTTAGTATTTTGCTTAATCAATATAGGAGTTTGATATTGAATTTTTTCACATCTTATTCTCTAGTTTAATTTTGTGATTCAAATAGGTAATCAAAGAACCCTCTTGAATTGTTAATTGAACTAGAAAATAGGGAATATTCGTGAGAAGTTACCCTTTAGATCATAAAAATCATTTTATTGTTGCAATAGTTTATCATGCTTCAATTAAATTAATTACCAAAATTAATGTTTAATCGAAAGAGGAATATTAGCTTCAAGTAAAATAAAATTATCATTGAATTCGTAAGAATCAACAGTATTACAGAGTTAATTAACTCAAAAATTGGATCCCGGGTTAGTTATCGTGCACCTATCTAGTCAATTACCCTTATTTCCCTCATTGATATTTCTTCGTGCTCAATTGCGGTCTTTTGTGATCAATTATTATTTGCTTAAACTGTAGTAGTTAATCGTAGTAATAGTCATCAAATCAATTATTACTTTTCCTGGATAGTAATCAACTGAAGGTTATTTGAACACTATTTAATTTCACTCCCTGTGGAGACGATAATGAATTTATACAATATTTGACTAGCGAGCATTCATTTTGTGTTGTGTTGTGCACTTGCCAGTGCTTGGCAAAGAAAGATTCTCACTGCTTGGAGCAAAGCTCTTATCATAAAGCACATTCTCCAGTCATAGTCTCTTCACCTCTATGCATCCTTGGAAACACCTATGTCTACTTTTACATATAGAGAAGTACTTCTCCATTTTGTTTCTAAGGCATGAACGAGGGGAAGAATAAATACCATTGGTGCTCTTGGAGAAAAATGTGTTATTCAACGGAGGAAGAAGTTCTTGGTTTCAGGAGACTCAACGATATTTGCAGCAACTTCACATCCAAGAGATGGTGGAGGCTTAAAACTATAGATAACTTGTGGTCTAAGTTCATCAAAGACAAATATTGTCTGAGAACCAACATGGTGGCTAAAGACATTTCTTAAAACAACTCCAATATCCGGAGAAACTTACTCCAAATCATACCTCAGGTAGAGCAGTACATCAACTGAGAAATAAATGCTAGTAACATATTTTTTTGGTGGGACAATTGACCTAGTCAAGGCCCTATTGCACGGAGGTTCGAACTTCCCATAAAACCTAGGGGGTATTATGGTCAAGGATTACATTCTTGACATGCACTTGGATTCTCTCAGTTTAATCTCCTTTCTTCCTGATGCAATAGTACAAGATATTGTACATATTGAAATAGGTGTTAATGCAAGGGATGATATTGGCATATGGTCGTTGGATAATACTGATAATTTTACATGCTCTTGAGCTTTCGAAAATCTTAGACAAAGTAAAGACAAGGACCCTACGGCTATTCATATTTGAGGTAAAGGTATCCCTTTTAAGATGTCCTTTTTCATGTGGAAACTCTTCAGGAATTTAATGACATTATTCTCAAGTTTGGTATTCAAACGACTTCAGTTGTACCTGCTGCATAAATTCCTATCCTGAGACTGTGGACCATGTCTTCACAACTAGATACATGGCCTCTAAGGTCTAGAAACACCTAGCAGGACCACTAGGCATCATTGTTCAGAGAGAAATTACAATCCAAGCGGTCCTGGACTACTGGTGAAAAGTACGACCAAAGAATGCACTCCAAAAATTACTTCTTAATATCACTCCTTGGTACATCATGTAGGAACAGTAGAAAGCAAGATGCACGAAGAAACATAGTAACAAGTACACCGTTATTTTTAGAATTGCTGACCAAGTTCTTTTCAGTGTGCATATTACTATTTCTAAATGCCATAGCAAATTGAATTTAAACTGAAGTTGGGATACTATTTGTCATATAGCAAAAACTTATAAGCCTAGGATCACTAGTGTTATGTTGTATTGGGAGATGCATTTGGGGGATACCTAGAAGATTAACACTGATGGAAGTTTTGTAACAACTAGTGGGCAAGCAAGAATATGGGGATTGTTAGGAATGGAAATAGGGACTTGATTATGGCTTTTGCCAAACCAGTGCAATTCTCAACTAGCATTCTCTATGAACTACAGATCACTATCTATGAAACTAATTAGTGCTACCAACAACACCCTCCACAGCTTACGGTAGAAATGGACTCACAAGTAGTTGTAAAGATGATTCAAGGACATGTTAAACCTCCCTAGAAGCTACGAAGAGCCGTAGAGGTGGCGCAAAAGAAGATGCTGGAGAAACATTTTCAGATTAAACACTACTACAGGGAAGCTAATGCTGTAGCAGACTCTCTTGCAAAACTGGTTATTACTATGAACAACGAGAGAATCTTCATCACAGAAGAGGACATATTAGAGAACTCAAGAAGGCCCCTTAGAATGGACAAACTCCGGCTGGGCTCCTTCAGATTCAAAAAGGGCAAGCGCTCAGGATGACACTAGGAGCCTCCTCAAATAAAACCTAAGGGAAGGTCAAATCTTTATAGAAAATCCTCCCCTCTCCCGACCCGATACTTGTTATAGTGCGGAGCCTTCCACTGTGGACCGAGACTACACAAAGGTAGAACACCATGGAAACTTCGCTGACTTTATCATCAATCTTGATTTCGCTACGCTCAATAAGAACCCGGAATTGCATAAATAGGTTCGTTTTCCACTTCCAAAGTCAGTCATCTTTGCCCAAGTGTGAACTGAAGACGACTCTCCAGTTGTAGTCCCTATTTTAATACTGTATTTATATTGTATCAGATCCTTTTGGTGCCCTTTGGAGGTTTTGGCCTTATGGCCCCCTCATTGTATTTTTGGTATTAATAAATAAGGTAGGGGTCTTGCCAAACCCCTACCAAATCAAAAACGCAATCTGGTTAGGTACTTTGAAATATAAAAAAAAGTACAGAGAAAAGAGAAGCAACTTAGTGAAAGTGTAATTTAGAAAGCATCGTAGGTCTTGAATGGCAAGGGTATACTACCTCAAGAAGAAATGAATCAAGTGAGTAAAAAGTAGCCCGGTGCACAAGGCATCTCGTGTTCATGAAGGATCTAGGGAATAGTTACACTCCAAGAAGTGTGATGTAGTCAATCTACCCTAATTAAAATATTAGTGGTTACTTCCACTGATCAAATAAATGCAGAGTACTATTGTACTCACTATATAACTCTATTTATTTGTGGTACGAATTCACACTCATACTCATACTTATTGATAGGTTTTCAATTTCTTCGCCTTATGTTTCGATGATCTAACAAACTTAATGTCAAGGACCAGATAGGGAACCCGACCCACTTGGACTACACTGCATTAAATGGATTCCAGCTAAATGTGAACTGCTATAGCTTCAGGAGCTAGGAAACCAAACAAGGACATGATACCCTTGTGGTTCCCTCATAGAAGTATAAAGTCAATTAGACACAACTAGAAGCGACATGACCGCCTGCATTATTTCTGTCGCACTGCACTGTTTCTAGTGCCCACTCATTCCTTGACCAACTAAAGTGCTCACATCATTTCAAGTGATGTCATCAAGGTTTATCAACAATGAGTTTATATTAAAACATCACTTGAATGTTTCAGTTTCTCATTCAAGCCTTTTGCAAAAATAAAGAATTCAATTCTCACGAGCTTAAAGAACAAAGTTGAACGCTACTACGAACCAATTCCTAAAGTCAGTATTTTGTTATCCTTAGTTGAGTTGTAACTTTGTGATTGTACTTATTGCATCTCCTAAATTTCTTAGCCAGAAGCGTTGATTAGGAACCCTCTTGTAAAATCCGTAAACTCTTTTGAGTTTATGTTGTGACTAGGTTTAGTCATAAGTAAAAGCCTTTGTAACTATAGAGTGACAAAGTGGCTTGTGATGAGAGCATCACAAGTTAGTTAAAGTCTTTGTAACTAGGGAGTCACAAAGTGGTTTATGGTAAGAGTACCACAAGTTATTTGAGTTGAATTCTTTGTAATGGAGTCATTACAAAGTGGCTTGTAATATGTGTTTACAAGTTAGTGAAGTTGAAAGCCTACAGGTGTAGGTCATGGTTTTTGTCCCCTTGAGTTGGGATTTTTCCACGTAAAAATCTTTGTCTTATTTACCTATAGATTTATTAACATTCTCGGCATAACTTCATAGAGGACCAGGTACTCCACTATTTGGTAGACTCATACAAACTAACAATTGGTATTAGAGTGGGTTCCTCCTATCAGGCTAACACCTTGAAAGGATCCTTATGTCTGCTCTACCAAATTTTGAAGAAGGTCAATCTACATATCGAGCACCCAGGTTCAATGGATAATACTATGGGTGGTGGAAAACAAGAATGCATAATTTTATCATGGATGAGGATTCTAAGTTATGGGATATCATATGTGAGGGTCCTTATGTTCCAATAAAGGTACTGGGAAAACTTCCATTTTCAATGGTAAAAACCAGTAATGAATACACTGATGCAGACAAGAAAGCTGTGGAGAAGAATTTTCGTGTTAAGAAGATTCTGGTATGTGGAATAGGACCTGAAGAATATAATAGAATCTCCACCTACGACAATACCAAAGAGATATGGGAGGCTTTGCAAACAACTTATGAGGGAACCACCCAAGTAAAATAGTCTAAGATCGATATGCTCACTACCGAGTATGAACTCTTCAAGATGGAGGATGATGAATCCATTCAAAATATGCACACAAGATTTACTTCCATCATAAATGAGTTACACTCACTTGGTGAAACTATTCCTAGGAACAAGCTAGACCTTGGGAAAGCAAGGTGAATGCTATTACTGAATCAAAGGACTTACAGGAGCTGACCATAGAGGAGTTGGTTGGAAATTTGAAGACCTGTGAGATGAAGAGGAAGATAGATAGTGAAAGAAGAGAACCAAAGAAAGAAAAGAACCTGCTACTCAAAGTTGATAACAATGACTCAAGTGAGGAAGATAGTGACATGGCTTATTTAACCTAAAGATTTCAGAAGATGGTTAGAAGAAACGGAGAATTCTAAAAGGGGCATCTCTAACAAACCAAAAAACTATGATCTTTTTCATAAATGTGGGAAGCCTAGACACTTCATGAAACATTGTCCTCTCTTGAAGCAAGAATTTTCCAAGAACAACCCTAAGAAAACAGCTAAGAGGAACCCAGTTCCTTTCAAGGACTTCAGGAGAAAAAGATCTGCTGACAATATGGTGAAACATGCTCTTGCAACATGGGGGAATTCCTCTAGTGAGTCTGAAGATGAAACTGATGTTGGTGATAGTTCCATGATGTAGTGGAAGGCGAAGAAATTGAATATGACTCAACTTTTGCTTTGATGGCCCAATCAGATGATGATGAAGACGATGACAACAAAGAGGGAATAGTGAAAGAAAGCGGTCAACAATGGTTCATGGATAGTGGGTGTTCAAAGCACATGACTGAGAACACCGTGGATTTTCTTTCACTAAAAGCCCTGCAAGGAGGGAGTGTATCCTTTGGCAATGGGAAAAAGGGGTACATTCTTGGAGTTGGAAAAGTCGAGAAGTCACTCACTCATTCTATTGAAAATGTGTATGTCAATGGCCTTAAGTACAGTCTCTTGAGTGTCTCTCAAATTTGTAAAAAAGGAAACAAGGTGGAATTCTTGTCCAAAATATATAAAATTACTAATTTGGTAACTGGTGAAGTGGTACTTGTGGCCAAAAGATACAAGAACATCTATGTTGTTGATTTCAAGTCCTTACAAAGTAGTGATCTTAGTTGTCTGAAAGTTGTTGATGATGATGTTGAACTATGGCATAGCAGACTGGGCCACGCAAGCTTTTCTCTTCTGAACAAACTAATTCAAAAGGACCTGGTCCATGGTCTGCCCATGTCAAAATTCAAGGTGCAAAAGGTTTGTAATGCCTGTGCTAGAGGAAAACGTGTGAAGTCCTCTTTTAAGTCTAAAAGAGATGTGAGCACCTCAAAGCCACTAAAGATTCTGCAAATGGACCTATGTGGTCCTATGAGAGTGCAAAGCAGAGGAGGAAAAGGATACAATTTTGTGATAGTGGATGACTACTCCAGATCCACATGGACTTTGTTTCTCATAACTAAAGATGAAACTGTTGAGCTGTTTGTGGCCTTTGTGAAGAAAATCCAGGTGAAGATGGAGTCTAGAGTCGTATGCATTAGATAAGACCATAGAACAAAATTTGACAATGTCAAATTTGATGAGTTCTGCAATGAAAGTGGCATCACCCACAACTTCTCAGCTCCCAGAACTCTCCAGCAAAATGGATTGGTAGAAAAGAAGAGCATAAATCTGGAAGAAATGGCAAGAACAATGCTAATCAACAGCAAAATTGCAAAGAAATTCTGGGCTGAAGCTGTCAACACTACCTGCTACTTGGTGAGCAGGTGCATGATTAGATCACTTCTGAACAAAACCCCATATGAGTTGTTGAATGGAAGGAAACCCAAGCTAACTCACCTAAGAACATTTGGGTGCAAATGTTATGTTCTCAACAATGGAAAGGATCAGCTTGGTAAATTCGATGCCAAAAGTGATAAAGGAATATTTCTGGGCTACTCTTCTCAAAGAAAAGCTTACAAGATATATAATAAACGGACTCAATGTGTTGAGGAAAGTGTTCATGTTATTTTTTATGAGTCTTATCCATCATGTGAGAAGAGTGCTGAAGAATATCAAGATGGAGAACCCTTACTAGTCCCTGGTAAAGGCATTGGCATGACAAATGGAAAGGCAGATATGATGAGCCAAGTAAAATAGCTGAGTGAAGGCAATACTACCTCATCTTCAATGGAACTAGGTACTTCAATTACAACTACTGAAGTAAAAGAAAGAGTGGTTGATGCAGTTCAGGGTACTCCACTAGCACCTGAGAGAAGAACGCAGGAAAACCAGTCAAATGTACCCACATTCTCTCAAAATGAACCTCAGACATCTAACTGGAGACACCAAATCTCTCATCATATTGACAACATTAATACCTCTCTAGATTTCAGAGTACAGACCAGGCCAAAAGCCAGAAATTCACTTGCCTTCTCAGCTTTTATCTCCCAAATAGAACCCAAGAATATCAAGGAAGCCTTGAAAGATGCATATTGGATTACAACCATGCAAGACGAGTTACATCAGTTTGAAAGGAACAATGTCTAGCACCTGGTACCCAGACCCTCAGATCGAACGATTATAGGAACCGGGTGAGTATTCAGAAACAAGCTTGATGAACATGGAAATACCACAAGGAATAAGGCCAGGCTAGTGGTTCAAGGCTACAATCAGGAGGAAGGGATTGACTATGATGAAACTTTTGCTTCGATCACTCGCATGGAAGTTATTAGAATTCTAATCATTTTTGCATCTCATATGGAATTCACCTTGTTCCAAATGGATGTCAAAAGTGCATTTCTGAATAGACTTCTTAAGGAAGAAGTCTATGTGAAGAAACCTCCAGGGTTTGAATGTCATGAACACCCTGAATATGTATTTAAAATGGAAAAAGCATTGTACGGGCTAAAGCAGGCTCCTCGAGCTTGGTATGAAAGGTTGTCAAAGTTCCTCTTGGAAAATGGTTTTAAATAAGGGAAAATTGACAACACTGTGTTCTTAAAGAAACGGGGAAGGAACCTTCTCATTGTTCAGGTCTATGTTGATGATATTATTTTTGGGGCAACAGCTGATTCTCTGTGTGAAGAATTTGCAAAACTCATGGGAAGTGAATTTGAAATGAGCATGATGGGGGAACTGAACTTCTTCCTAGGTCTTCAAGTAAAATAGTCCCCAAAGGGTACATTTATTTATCATCAAAAATGCCTCAGAGAGCTCTTGAAGAGGTTTGATATAGAAGCATCAAAGGTGATAGGCACTCCTATTTCTATGGCCACTCGACTAGACATGGATGAAACTGGCATCTTGTGAATCAAACCATGTATAGAGGCATTATTGGGTCTCTTCTCTATCTCACTGCTAGTAGACCTGATATTGTCTTTAGTGAGGGGCTATGTGCAAGGTTTCAATCAAATCCCAAGGAATCGCATTATGAAGGCTGCCAAAAGAATACTGAGATATCTTAAAGGAACACATGACCTGGTTCTTTATTATCCATCAGGTGACAGTTTTAATCTCATTGGATATGCTGATGCAGCTATGCATGTTATCTTATGGATAGGAAAAGAACTTTTGGAATGGCTCACTTCTTAGGTTCATGTCTAATCTCTTGGGGAAAAAGGAAGCAAAACTCAGTGGCTCTTTCAACAGCTGAAGCAGAATATGTAGTCGCAGCATCCATTTGTGCTCAACTTTTATGGATTAAGCTGCAACTGGAGGATTTTGGGGTACTCACTAAGAATGTGCCCCTTTTATGTGAAAACACTAATGCACTCAACATGGCCAAGAATCCAGTTCAACACAAAAGAACCAAGCATATTGATGTGAGGCATCACTTTCTAAGGGACAATGTGGAGAAAGTGTTGATATGTATGAAGTTATGTAGCACAGAAGACCAAATTGCAGACATTTTAACCAAGGCATTAAGTAGGGAACATTTTGAAAGAAACAGAGTGAAGTTGGGGCTTTTAAAGCCCAATTGAGAACCCGATTCCTCTTTAATTGGCTATGAAAATCATCTTCGAGAAAAACTAGCTAAAAGTGTTTCATGGGCATGTCTAACTCACTTTAATACTGTTGCAGGTAAATAGGCATGATGAGTATAGAAGTTGTAGATGCAGTGCATGAATGATAAAATAGGATTCATACTTTCAAATAACATGTCAAGAACCTGGTTCTTATATTAAAGGTTAGTAGTTCTGTGCATCCTTTAATACACGTCTTAAAAAGGGTGATCCAACTTTCCAGACTCTGCTGTCACTTATCTTCACTTCATCGTTCCATGTCCCTCTGAAACGTTGCACTTATCGACGCCCAACTGTCGTTTCACAACCGGTCCCTATCTCTCCCTTCATAGTTACACATTTTTAATAAAAATCCCTATGTTCTCCACAAACCATAAGTCCTCTATGAAAATTTCCCGAAGCACTTTCACTTCATCTTTCCATGGCTGATACAAACTCTGACTTCCCTGCCTCATTCATACCTGTCACTGAAAAGTCTATGGAGTCCCCCATCCCTTCTAAGTCTTGTATAACCACTCCTACTCCCCCTGTTGAAACCATACCTCACCTAAATTCTCCTTCTCTTTCCATTTCAAAAATCCCTAAAAGTACTGATATGTCCTCTCTATCCTCTGAGACACCCACTAATCAAGGAATACATGGAGAACAAAGTCATGAGTTTGCAGATGGTTCCACCATTGTTACTGCAGATATTGTGGTGCCAGTAGTGCCGATTGAGAAAGAAAATGTAATATCCATATTCATGGTTTTTGCTAACGGTGTCCTTCACGAGATAATTACTCAGGAAAACGAGGTACAGGGTATGGGGAAAGGGAGTTATAGTGCCAGTTGAGGACGCCGTACTGCAGAAACGACTGGGCTTTCATATAAGGAACATGATCCCTCTCCGGAGGACCCAGGTCAGGGTTCTCATTCCCAGGACAGTTCTATCCCTGTATTTAATATTGTGCCTCTAGACATTCAATCTCCTAAGATGAGGTCCATTGATGAGGAGGATCTAGATAACTTGGCTCTCGATGCGTTCATAGTTAAGCGAAGGGTTATGTCCACTCCTGATCTTCCACCAAATGACCTACTACCAGGTTGCAAGCTAAGGTGGCCTACGAATCTGCTCTTCAAACAAGCAGAAAAAGTAGTAAGAAGAAAATAAGGAAGTTGGTCAAACATAGTGTGCCCGTAAGTGATAAGGTGATCCCTGTGGTAGAGGTGGAAGAGGAAACATCAGATAAACCTGGTTCACTGGTTAGACGGTCTCAGAAAAAGAAGCAGCATGCGTCAATAAAGAAGGTGACAACTTCTTGCTCTAAGTTGAAGGAGGTTGTGAGTGAGTTCTCGATGTCTGATGAGGATGTGTTGGTCAAATACAAGGGAAAAGGGAAATCAAATGGTGAGAAGTCCGGCAAACGTAAGTTTGAAATTGTTCAGGAACCTGGTTCTGTGAAGAGGATAAGAAGTGAAGTCAGCTTTGGTTCAGAATGTTTTAGGCACCAAAAGGTTCTGCTGGGTCGTACTTTTGACCCAGCAATCTCTAAAATGGATGGTATGCGACAAATTCTTGAAATGGTTGAGTTTCAACGATGGGCGCATCTATTCCAAATAGATGCACCTAAGGCATATGAGGATGAGGTACAAAGATTTTTTGCTAGCCTCTTCCCCATTGAGACTGACTACATCTGTGCTTCAATGAATGGAGTAGATATTGTGTTCAATGTAAAATTGATTGGGGAAATTCTTAAAGTTCCTACAGTTGGTGTGTCCAGTGTAAAGGATGTGTGTCAATTTAACTTCAAAAATGGCGTAGTAAAAGACAATGCAAACCAAAAGGGGGACCAGATCCACAAGAAGGTGTTACTCCCTGTCTATCAGTTGTTGTCCGAATTGGTAAAAAAAGTTCTACTACCTCAAGCTGAAAGAAGGTCAGTGACTTCTAAGTCTGACTTGTTCTTGATGGAGCAACTGGATAGCTTTACTCCTGTAAGTCTGTCCACTATTATGATTAAACACATGCAAAAGATAGCCACTTTCAAAGATGGTAATCATGTCCTTCCCTATGGGTTTTTGCTTACGCGAGCGTTTAAGTTCTTTAAGGTTCCATTGGGGCAAGTCAAGGTGGGGACTAAGAAGCAGACTTTCTCACAGACGACATCGGAAAAATACGAGTGCCTAGAGAAGAATGGCGGAGTAGGAAGTACATCAATCGTCTAACAGCTAATTAATGCTCAGAATAGTGCAATTGAGGAGATTCGTCGGTTGAAGGTTAGGAATGCTATCCT
The DNA here is from genome assembly GCA_026770625.1 of Nicotiana glauca. Taxonomy (NCBI): domain Eukaryota; kingdom Viridiplantae; phylum Streptophyta; class Magnoliopsida; order Solanales; family Solanaceae; genus Nicotiana; species Nicotiana glauca. The sequence goes on from MU731872.1 coordinate 122,748, forward strand.
GGAAGGTCAGCAAGCCCAAAGGGTTTCGGCATCAAACGATGAAGTAGCTCGTTTGACAAAAGAGAATGCTGATCTCAGGGCGCAAGTAGAGAACCTGAAAGCAGAACTGCTCAACGAGAAAAAGTCGGCCAATGCCCGAATAGACCTTGTTCTCCAAACACTTGCTACAGCCTCCAAGCCTTCTACTCCTAGTGCCCCCTAAGTACACCTTCAGTGACCAGTTTTTGGAAATGTCCTTAATTTTTTTTTTGTTTTGGCAGATGTTTTGTTTTCTTTTTTTATGTGGTTGGGATGAAACAGTACTGCTCCCGTTTTAACAGTCAGATGTTGCCTTTTGCTTTTTAAGAAAAGGCATATTAAATTTTATCAATATAAAATCTATCCTATTTTATTATATCATTGCTTCAATTCTATGTTTCTCTTCTCTATCATGTTTGTATATACATATGTGGCATGAGTTAGCTTGGCTAGACTTCTTTGTGTTGTTCATCTGTTTGTGAATTTTTAATGATGCCAAAATGCGGAATAAAGAAATAAGGAAGGTCATAAAGTCAGGGGGAACTTGTGTTCTCCTGTTACTTAATCTGGTTCTCCTTTCTCTAAATCCACGTTATCAATGTTAAGTTTGTCATCATCAAAAAGGGGGAAATTGATAGGTTTTCAATGTCCTTGCCTTATGTTTTGATGATCTAACAAACTTAATGTCAATGACCAAAAAGGGAACCTGACCCACTTGGACTACATCGCATTCAACAGATTCCAGCTAAATGTGAACTGCTACAGCTTCAGGAGCTAGGAAACCAAACAAGGACCTGATACCCTTGCGGTTCCCTTATAGCAGTACAAAGTCAACTGGACACAACTAGAAGCAACGTGACCGCCTGCACTGTTTCTGCCGCACTGTACTGTTTCCAGTGCCCACTCATTCCTTGACCAACTAAAGTGCTCACATCATTTTAAGTTATGTCATCAAGGTGTATCAACAATGAGTTTATATTAAAACATCACTTGAATGTTTCAGTTTCTCATTCAAGCCTTTTGCAAAATTAGAGAAATCAATTCTCGCGAGCTTGAAGAACAAAGTTGAACGCTACTACGGACCAGTTCCTAAATTCAGTATCTTGTTGTCCTTATTTGAGTTGTAACTTTGTGATTGTACTTATTGTATCTCCTAAATTTCTTAGCCAGAAGCATTGATTAGGAACCCTTTTGTAAAATCCGTAAACTCTTTTGAGTTTATGTTGTGACTATGTTTAGTCATAAGTAAAAACCTTTGTAATTATAGAGTGACAAAATGGCTTGTCATCAAGTATCTAATACAAATTCATCAAGTATATATAAAACGTTTGGTAAGAGATAAGTATTTAGTAGCTTGATCTTGGAGATTTTTTTACTTTGAGTCGCGTGGCCTAGAAGAAAAAAATCGCTCTAATGTCCATTTGGTATGGAACTTTATCATTTAGGCAACGAGGAGATATATCTTTGGTTAAGATCTTAGAATTATATATATAATTATAAAAAGTTATGAATTGTAATTTTTTTTGTGCAAAAGGTGTTTACTATTTGGTAGAGAATATTTAAAAAGAAGATTTAATCCTTTCCTTGAATTTTCAAAAACTGAATAATTTGTGTTAGAAATTCTTGCAAGTTCAAGTACTCCGTGGGCCATAGTATTGTAGTATAAATTATAACTAGTAATCGTACCCGTGCGATGTGCGGACAATATTAAAAAAATTAATTAAATTATAATCAGGTTTGTTTGATCCTATTAGACCCTATTTGTAACGACCCGGCCGGTCGTTTTCGGAATTTACGCCCCAATTCCCCATTAACTGCTTTCTCTAAGTTTATTTCTACTATTTTAATTTGCCGGGACGTTCGGTATTAGGATTTGTAGTGTTTTGGGACACTTAGTCCCTAAATAAGAGCTTAAGAGTTGAAAAATGGTCCGTATTCGGAGCAGTGTAAAGACGACCTCGGAATGGAAATCCAATGGTTCCATTAGCTCCGTTAGGTGATTTCGTGGTTGGGAGCGTGTTCGGAATGTTATTTGGAGGTCGTAGCTCATTTAGGCTTGAAATACCGAAGTTTGAATTTTTGAAGTTTCCGGTCTGATAGTGAGTTTTTTATTCGAGGGTCAGATTTAGATTCCGGAAGTTGCTTTAGCTCCGTCATGCCATTTCGGATGTGCGTGCAAAATTTCAGGTCCTTTGGACAAAGTTTGGGTAGGTTTTTTATCAAAAGTGTGTTTGGTTAGAATTTGAAGTTCCTAGGCTTGAATCTTGGCTTAAATCGCATTTCCGGTGTTGTTTTGGGTGATTTAGGATTGGTACAAGTTTAAATGAGGTTATGGGTTATGTCTGTAGGATCGGTTGAGATCCCAGGGGCCTCGGGTGTGTTTCGGATGCTCAACGGAGCATTTTGAAGTTGGAAATCATTGCAGAAAATTGCAGGTCAGTTGTCCTTCTACGCATTCGCGTAGAAGGAATCGCGTTCGCGTAGCTTTAGTTCTCCCTCTCATCGCGTTCGCGTCCTCATCTACGCGTTCGCGTAGTGTATTTTTGGAAGATGTCAAATTCCTTCATCGCGTTTGCGTTTGGCCTCCCGCGATCGCGTGGCTTCATCTGTTCCTTCATCGCGTTCGCATCATGGTTGTTGCATCCGCGTAGGTCATCAAACCCAGGCCTTCACGTTCGCATCTATCCATTCGCGATCGTGAAGGGCATTTCCGACCCCTTATGAATTTCTTCTTCGCGAACGCATGATGACGTCCGCGTTCGCGATGCTTTAAATCCCTGGGCAGTATTTAATATTTCAAATCGAGGGTTCTTCCATTTTTAACCAAACTCAAGCTAGAGAGCTCGAATTTGAGGGATTTTTCGAGGGCTTTTCAGAGGCAACGATTGGGTAACGATTCCTTACTCCTCTATGATTAAAACCCACTAATCTAATCTTGAATTCAACTTTTAATTTCGGATTTTTAATGAAAATTTTGGGTAAAGTTCTAAGACCTAATTGTGAGGATTTGAGGGGGCATTTGACCTCCAATTTGGGAGATTTTTATATGGTTGGACTCCTGAGAGTGCGAGGGTTCTAAAAATGTGAAAATTTTTCGATTCCGAGACGTTGGCTGGAGGGGTGTTTTGGTCATTTTACCTATTTTCACGCCTTAGCTTTAATTTCAATAGTGGAATCAGTTGTTTGCAATATTATTTACGATTAGTAATTGAATTGAATATATTTGGGCCATTTGGAGTCGGATACTCGTGGCAAGGGCACGGTTCCCTAGTTGATTTCGCACCGGTTCGAGATAAGTGGCTTGCCTAACCTTGTTGGGGGACTTCGTCCCTTAGGATGTGATAATTGGTAATTGAATACCTTGTACGTGAGGTGACGAGCGCGTACTTGAGCAAATTGTTGAAACCCGGATTTTTACTTAATTACTTGATTTGGATTCTCTTTCATATTTGCCTTAATTTACTTGCTTTTATAGCCGGTGCTAGCATAGAAGAGCATATTTAATCGATCTAAGCTGCCTATTTGTTTAAATTGTCTTAACTGTGATTACGTGGAGCATGTTAGGCCAGTATTCCTTGATGCCTTGTATTGTTGTACTTAAATTTCTGAATATTTCTCTGATGTTGGTTGCGCATTTACATTGGGACTACGGATTCGGGATTCCGGGAGTTCCCCCTTGTTTGTTTACTTTGGGACTACGGGGTTTGATTCCCAGGAGATCCCCCTGCATTTTACTTTGGGACTACGGCTTTGATTCCCGGGAGATCCCCCTGCATTTTACTTTGGGACTACGGGTATGATTCCCGGAAGATCCCCCTTCATTTTTATTTTGGGACTACGGGACGGTATCCCTGGAGATCCCCTTGCACTTTTATTTTGGGACTACGGGACGGTATCCTGGGAGATCCCCCTGCACATTGATGATTGGACTACGGGACAGTATCCCGGGAGATCCTTTGATATTGATATGAGATTTGGACTACGGTACCGTATCCCTGGAGTTTCATTAGACAGTTGAGGTAAAGGGCTACAGGACGGCATCCTGGGAGACCCTCGTCGGTATTCTTGTAATTTTGTTGTATTTACTCTGTGTTTCTGTGTTATCTTGCAGTATTATATTTCATTGAACTGTCTTATCATACCGCTGTGTTCATTAGTTTTCATCAGACTTCAATACTGTTAATATCTTGCTATTTTATTGTTTCTGTCTCAGTAGGGCCCTGACCTTTCCTCGTCACTACCCAACTGAGGTTAGGCTTAGCACTTACTGAGTACTACTGTGGTGTACTCACGCCTCTTCTACGCATGTTTTTCATGTGCAGATCCAGGTACCTCTATGCAGGCGCATTATCAGTAGCTGCAGAGAGCATTTCAGAGACTTGAGGTATATATGCCGCGTTCGTAGACCGGAGAGTCTCCCTCTCACTCTACCCTTTAGTTAGCTAGATGATATTCTATTCTTCCTTGTTATAAACTTCCTAGATTATTAGAGCAGTGTTATGTATTATTCTTAGCATGTGTTGCCCGTGGGTTTCCGGGTCTTGGAGGTTACTTCAGTATTTAGTTTTAAAGTGTATGTGTCAGGCGGCAACTGTATACATTACTCATGTTATTTAGTTTTAATTATAAATTCCGCAATTGTTATTACTTCCACAATGTGTTAGGCTTACCTGGTCATAGAGACTAGGTGCCATCATGACGTGTTCACAATTGGTGAACTAGGGTCGTGACAAGTTGGTATCAGAGCTCTAGGTTCATAGGAGTCACGGGACACAGGCCGGTTTATTAGAGCCTCGCTGATCGGTACGGAGACGTCTGTATTTATCTACGAGAGGCTATGTAACTGTTTAGGAAAACCTTCATCTCTTTTGAATTCCTTGTAGTGCGATGTTTTGACACCAATTCTAAACTTCTGTTTTATATTCTCTCACAGATGGTGAGGACACGTGCTACACGAGAGGACCAGGCACCCGCGCCCCCTGCTGCCGCTGTCAGAGGCCGGGGTAGAGGTCGAGGACGTGCCCGAGGTGCAGCCACAACACCCGCGCGCGCTGCCACTGTGGTACTATCAGCAGATCCAGTTGGAGCACAGGCACCTGGTACACCTACTACAGCTACTACTACTCCAGCGCTCCAGGAGACCCTGGCTCAATTTATGAGCATGTACACTACTTTGGCTCAGGCGGGGTTGCTTCCCTTCGCTGCAGCCACATCTCAGGTCGGGGGAGGGGCCCAGACTCCCGTAGCCCGCACTCCTGAGCAGAGAGTGCCGATGGAGTAGGTTCCAGAAGTTATTCATGTACCGCCTGCAGCACCAGTACAGCCCGGGGATGGGTCAGCTGTCTCAGAGGACGAGCAACGCAGGCTAGAGAGGTTCAAGAAATATGATCCCCCAGTGTTCAGTGGCCTAGCTTCAGATG
>MU731874.1:1204-15680 GCA_026770625.1 Nicotiana glauca
GTGCATACTGAATAGGCACAGCTAATTGAGGATCCTGTCAATTAACTACAACAAAACATAGTTGAATAAATAAAGATTAAAAATGGCAAATTTGCATTAACATAAACGAGAAGTTCATCCCCCAATAGGTTCCATCAAGACCTTAGACAAAGAAATTAGCTACTCATATCTATGGGTAAATAAACTAGAATAGAATTCATCATAAAAAAAATCAAAAGAAAAAAATAAAGATGTTTGGAGAAATCTCTCACAATAGTTTTTCCTTCCAAGATAACCTAAAAATCAATACATGCCTCCTTCGGGCGAAGTCTATTATTTAAATAGGGTTTAGGTCTAAAAAATCCCGTTTTTACACTTTGGTCCCTTAACTTTTCGGCGCCTGCCGCGGTTCTGTCGCGGTTGCGGTGGAACTGCGGCAGAGCAGTGCCTCTGATTCTTCGAAGTTCTGCAGCAGCCTTTTACCGCGGTTCTACCGCGGTCGCGGTGGAACCATGGTGGAACAGTATTTTCGGCTCCTAAGGGCTGGTATGATGTGACTTCAATGGAAATTTGCATATTTGGCCTTTTTTCTCCAGTATTGACTCCAAAATAGCTCCTTAGCCTTCCTTAGCCATTTATTACCTATAAATCATGAAAAACACTAATAAGAGCATTTTGTTATCATATATATCATCAAAACAACATAAGAATGTGATTATTCAAGGTGTGATTATAGTCAAATTCACCTATTATCGGGGGCCGTGAAATTCGCTAAACGGCCCATCCCGAAGTCTAAGTATTTTTAGTGTAACATTTATCGAGGGCCCCGTAATTTATATGTTTGTTTAGCGAGGCTCGTCTCATTTATTATTTAGCAGGCACACCTAAGAGCAACTATGATTCTCTATTTTATTCGTCTCTGATAATAAAGGAAAAGTCCTACTTAATTCATTACTCACTACTAGAAAATAGGCTTACGGGAACAGATGATACGGTAACGGTTTAGAAACCGTTGCAATAGATATGATACGGTAACGGCTACAACCGTTACAATAGAGTTTGGATGAAACCAGCACACTTTAGATACTAAACTGTTCCAGTTGACTGTTAACCGTTACCGTAGGTCTTTTTTATTGGAACGAGTTTGTCAACCGTCCCAATAGGCCTATTTGTTGTAACGGTTCTGAAATTTTTGTAATATTGCAACGGGTATTTTGTTCCCTCCTCGTTTTCCCCCCTGAATTTTGCTAAACCTGCCAAATAAACCCTTTTCCTTTTATTTCTTATATATTTTATTTTGTTAAATATATTAACCAAATTAAAATATTGCTTCGACTCTCATCGTTCCCCATTGCTTCGACTCTCATCGTTCCCCACAGTCACCTTCCTCATAACCTAGTGCTGCAAATTAACGTTCAATTCTCACCTAAATTCTCACCTTCCTCAAATTAAATCACCAGCAAACCTCAAATCTCATTGTTGTTGGTGATTTACTTTCATCCCATCTGCATTTAGGTTTATCAAACCCATATCCTAAATCCCCAAATCTATTTGTTAACCAAAAATCCCCAAATCTTGATTGTTAACCCAAAACTCCCAAATCCCCAAAGTCCCAAACTCCATTTGTTTCACTCGAAGGATCTGAAGTACAGAGGAATAATTTTTTGATAAGGAAAAATGGGTATCAAACTTGGGTCTGATGCCTGGTAGAGGTGTGTTTGTCTGTGGCACCTAGAATCACTTTAGAACAGAGGAATAATTTTGAAGGCAGCAATTACAGTTTAGAAAATATATTAAATCGAGAGAAAGTTTCGACCCAAAAGGCAATCAGCAAGAAATCAACTTCAGGTAAATTTATCTGTTCTTTTTAGCTTCTTTCTAGCTCTAATTGTATGAGCTTTTCTAGTTATTCTTTGATTTCTTGTTGGAAAGTTAAGTCAGATTACTTCGTGTGAATTTGGGGTAATTTTTCTCTTAAATCTTACAAATTATAAGTTCATTAGTCATTGTAAAATTTTACGTGAAGTTATATATTTGTTTCGTACGTTACTCTTGGCTAAATGTTTTTCCCAGAATTGTGAATACTTTTTACTTCAATTGTAGACAGAATAATACCAACAACTTGTGCGCTTGCGGCTGAATGGATCTAAGAAATTAATCGTCTTACAATATTGATTTCCGACTTTTTTCCCTCAAAATACAGAACGTGAAACTTAATCAATTCAACATGTTATTAATTATATAGAAGATGAACATGGATAATGCAAATAAATATTACTAATAAGTTTGTATGGAAATATTACTTCGCTTAACATTAAGTTGATCAAGTGAACAGAGAAACAACATACAATTTTGTGACTGAAGGTGTCAAAAAAAGTTACTTATTTACGGAGTAGTACTTTGGTAAAATTATGTCCTGGTATATGGAAAATAATGTCCTGGTATATGGAAAATAATGAGTGTGGTGCATTGAGATGTTATCTGTTCACTGTTTTCCATGCTGTTCTGCAACACTCAAGTGTTGGAACCTACAAAAATTAGGAAAACATATGCCCAAGGCTTTGGTCAGATGGTAAAGGCGTAACACATGATGTGCAGGTTAGGCGCACGTCACTAGTTAGAACTCTACCACAAACCATGTAATATAAGGTCATTGTTCTTTGTTCTCTATGTATATTGCTTTGAGCCAGGAGTTAGAATAAACTTAATCTTTGGATCTCTTTATGCAATAAGTTAGAATTGAAATTTTTTTAAAAGTGATAACAGAAAACAAAAGCTTAAAAGACAAAGTGCAGGTTCTGATTTGAGTGAGTGATAATGACTTTTTTGTTTATAAATATTTTATGATTATTTTTATTTACATCCTTTAGAAAATTATTCTGACATGCTTCAATTTTGCAGGATGTGAGAGAGATTTCGTATACTTTTGTTCGGTTGTTGAGGCCCGTCCCTTCTCCCACGTCCTCTTTGGTTTAGTTGGTAATTTCTATCCTCTTTGCTTTATGCATGTGGTTCAGACATATTAACATTTTGGTGCACTAGAACAAACAAAAATGCTTGTAGAGAGAATAAGATTATATGAGTAAATAGTACTGATGCAACCCTGATTACTGGTTGATCCTGTTATCATATGAATTTAGCCATTTAAACTTGAGAAATTATAGAACCTGCTTCAGTGTTGTAGTTGCACTCCACGATCAACACCGCCACCTCAATACACAAATTTATATGGACAAATAATTAGCCAAGATCTGTGCTATAAAGAGAAATTGGCTTTGTCCAGTTTTGGTCCATAAGAGTACGATTGATCACTCTTTTTTTTTCCTCAAGGTTTGGGTTTGAGAATTAAAGAAAGGATACATTTGCTCTAAAAGAAAAAAAAAGGAAAAAAAATTGCGCTTGCGACATTAGCTAATGAAAGTTGGATCTCGATGTCGGTTGGTTTCAAATCCAGTAGATCGCTACATGAAGTAGCAACACCTAATGCGGTACTCTGTGAAGTAAAAATACACTTCTACACCAAGGAGAATTATGAATCACAGTGGTGGCCAGCGTGCGTTGTTGCAGTTCATGAGACTACGAGTACCAAGCGCACTTTAAATAAATTGTATGCCTCAATGACATGTTCGCTCTAATTTGTATAGCATATATGTCGATTAAGGCCAATCTGAAACCTGTTGGCCATTTATAATAAGTTTCATAAAGTTCTTAGGAGTTCTCAAGTTTGTTGAAAGCAAGTAATAGGCCACAGCTATAACAACATAAGGAAATTGATACAGTCAAACACATATAACAACATAAGAAAAATGAAATTGATGTTTACTGACTACTTTTTTATTTTCAGCACTCCCTGTTAATGGTATCTCCTTCACAGCTGGAATGTTTTGATTCAACTCGCCTCCAGCTGCAGGAAAAGAAGTAACACTTAGTACTCTGTTTCTGCTGTTCCTTACTTTGTATTCTTCAAGGTAACTCACATGGGAATTTGCTTTCCTTGTCCATGTACTGTTTGTTGCTTTCCATCTATTCCGCCCTTTTAGCCTCGAGTAGTGGACATTGTAATTGAGGCTTACAGTACTATTGAATCTTTCTGCTTGTAGTTAAGGTCGTATGATTAGATCTATCTATTTGATTCACCTAAAATATACATTCTTTGAGTAGATTTTAGTTATAAATGATATTTTATCCGTTTGTTGCTTTTGCTAACCTATATTGTGTTTGCTTTTCAGAATCTGAAAAATATTTGAATAGTCATGAATCAAGAAGGGTGCTCAAGCAAAAATAAGAAAATATTCAACCGCATTCCAGCTGGATCACTTGCATCTTTGCGAAATCAAAGGGTTTCGTCGTTGACAACAAAAAGAACCTTCCAAGCTACAAGGTCAAATGCAAATGAAGAACGACAATCAGAAGGTGGATTACCTTCATCTTTGCGAAACCAAAAGGTTTCGTTGTTGACAACAAAAACAACCTTGAAAGCTCTACGGTCAAATGCAAATGAAGAACGACAATCCGAAGGTGGATCTCAATTGCAAGAACAACTGCAGCAAGTGCCACAGAATTGCACCTCTTCAGCAACACAAGGAGTACATGAACAAGTGCAACAAGCGAATATGGATTCCATCACTCCTGCATCACAGGGAGTACATGAACGATCTGATGATTCTACCACTCATGAAGCAGCTGAACAAATTGAGGAACAAGGCAAATATATATAAATTTTAATCATAAACTTAACTAAAAATAGTGATTAATCATTATCTTTGTTTTGTATATTGCAGGCCCCTCCTCGCCAAAAAGAAAAAGAGGCCGTACTCAAATGCCAAAGGTTTATGGTAGAAAGGAGCATAAAATAATCACTCTAAATGGTATAATCAACCCGTTGGTCCTACTAAAGAGGTTGTAAAAGAGTTGGCTAGCTTCCTCGGTATTGAAAGGTGCCGGCGCCAACACCAGAAAAAGTGAGCGGCGCTAGGGTTCCGCCCTTTTGAGTCTAAAACTGGAGAGGTTTCGGAGGGGCTTGGGGTGAACGGAGTGTGGATTTGAGATGATGGGGTTGAGGGGAGTCTGTGGTACCATTTTGGTAAGATTTGGAGGCCAAACATCGCCGCATGGCGATTTTCGGTGGTGGCGGCAGCGGTGAAGAAGTGAGGGTTGAAGATGATGGTCCTAGGTTAGAAAATGTTTCTTCAGACATTTTAATCAAATAACGAGAATAAATTGTGGCCCTTGGATGAAATTAACGAAGCCAGGATCTCTTTTTAACTCTTGAACTCAAAACTACATAGTATGGCTTCAGCACTACGTCATTTTAGTTGTCTCAACTCCTGATTTGTGGACCGGGTAAAAATGGGGTGAATCTGGGCTGAGCGTGAACATTTGGGCCGACTTGGGGGTGTGAATTGGTCCGGTTTTAGAGTTATTTAGATTGAGTGGCCCAAATTTAATTATTTTAATTTTTATATATGCTTTCTTTGTTTTCTTTCTCTATTCTTCTTTTCTATTTTTTTTTTTTATTTTGTATTTTCTGATTTGTTAAATGCTAAATTAAAAACCCAAAACTCAAATGGACTCTAAAATTATACTTTCAAATTTTTAATTACACAAGTTCCCTCTTTAAATGCAAACTAAGGTAAATTAAAACTAAAAATGCAAAAAAAGATCATTTTTATCATTTTCTTTGTTTTTTGTTTTAAACGCAATTTGACTACTAATTAATCCTAAAATGTAAAATTAAACCCTAAATGCACATGCCAAATGTATATATTTTTTATATTTTCGTATGAATTAAAATACACAAATAAATGCAAACAATTAACAAAAAATAACACAAAAATTCACAAAATTGCAAAATAATGAAAGAAATTATGTTTGAATATTTGGGAGTAATTCATATAGGGCAAAAATCACGTGCTCACAAGATACAGTGCAGCCAGGAGGTGCCCAGCAGGTTACCTTAGATGTGGATAGAGTTTTGAGATTGCAGGGGCGAGTTTGTCTGCCCAATGTAGATGGGCTTCGAGAGTTGATTTTAGAGGAGGCCCATAATTCCAGGTACTCTATTCATTCGGGCGCCGCGAAGATGTATCAGGATTTGCGACAACATTACTGGTGGCGTATAATGAAGAAGGATATCGTGGCATATGTAGCTCGTTGTTTGAATTGTTAGCAGGTTAAGTACGAGCATCAGAGGCCTGGTGGTTTATTTCAGAGGATTGAGCTTCCCGAGTGGAAGTGGGAGCGGACTACTATGGATTTTGTTACTGGACTTCCGTTGACCCGGAAGAAGTTTGATGTAGTTTGGGTCATTGTTGATAGGCTGACCAAGTCAGCGCATTTCATTCCTGTGGCAGTCTCCTATTCATCCGAGATATTAGCTGAGATTTATATCCAGGAGATTGTTCGCCTTCATGGTGTGCCGGCATCTATCATTGCGGATCAGGGTACGCAGTTTACCTTGCACTTCTGGAGAGCAGTTCAACGAGAGTTGGGCATACAGGTCGAGTTGAGCACAGCATTTCATCCCTAAATGGACGGGCAGCCCGAAAGGACTATTCAGATTTTGGAGGATATGCTTCGAGCTTGTGTTAATGACTTTGGAGGTTCATGGGATTAGTTCTTGCCTTTAGCGGAGTTTGCCTACAACAACAGCTACCAATCGAGCATCCAGATGGCTCATTATGAGGCTTTATATGGTAGGCAGTGTCGGTCTCCGATTAGATGGTTTGAGCCGGGAGACGCTCGGTTATTGGGTACAGATTTGATTCAGGAGGCCTTGGACAAGGTCAAGATCATTTAGGATAGGTTTCGTTCCGCTCAGTCTAGGAAAAAGAGTTATGCGGACCGCAAGGTTCAAGATATGGCATTTATGGTTGGTGAGCGGGTATTACTCCGGGTGTAGCCTATGAAAGGCGAGATGAGATTTGGGAAGAAGGGCAAGCTCAGCCCTAGGTTGATTGGCCCATTTGAGATTCTTGATCAAGTAGAAGAGGTGGCTTATAGATTTGCCTTGCCGCCGAGCTTATCAGTCTTGCGTCCAGTATTTCATGTGTCCATGCTTCGGAGGTATCACGATGATCCAGCCCACGTGTTAGATTTCAGCACTGTCCAGCTGGACAAGGATCTGTCTTATGAGGAAGATCCGGTAGCTATTCTAGACCGGCAGGTTCACCAGTTGAGATCCAAGAGTTTTCCTTCTGTTCATGTTCGGTGGAGAGGTCAGCCTCCTGAGGCATCGACCTGGGAATCCGAGTCCGATATGCGGAGCCGTTATCCTCATCTTTTTCCCGACTCAGGTACTTCCTTCTTTAGTCCGTTCGAGGATGAATGGTTGTTTTAGAGCTGAAGAATGTGACGACCCAAAGGGTCATCACCTGTTTTCCTACCCATTCTGTACTTCCGAGGCCTTAAAAACCTCATTTAGGTTGCCTCGATTTGCATGCATAGTCCGGGCGCATAGCCGAAAAGCTTAAATATGAATTTTGTGAGAAAATTCTAAATTTTGATATTAAATGGAATAAATTTGACTTCGGTCAACATTTTGCGTAAACGGACCCGGAACCATGATTTGACGGTCCCGGAGGGTCCGTAGGAAAATATGGGACTTGGGCGTATGCCCGGAATCGAATTTCGAGGTCCCAAGCCCGAGAAATGAATTTTTGTGTGAAATTATTTTCTGGAAATAATTAAGGAAATTGAAAATAAAATTTGATTAAAAGACCATGGTATCGGGCCTGTATTTTGGTTCCGGTGCCTGGTACAAGTCAAATATATGATTTAAGCGCTTTCTGTAAAGTTTGGTTGAAAACAGACGTCGTTTGACGTGTTTTGGACTTAAAATGGAAATTTGATGTTTTATGAAAATTTGGAAGGAATCATGAAATTTGAGGCTTAATTCGATGTATATGATGTTATTTTGGCGATTTGATCGCACGGGTAGGTCCGTAGGATATTTTTGAGGTTGCGTGCATATTTGGTTTGGAGCCCCGAGGGCTTGGGTGAGTTTTGGATAGGTGTCAGATTGCATTTTTGAACTTTGGAAAATTTGGTGCATTCAGTCCTGCAATTTTCGCATTTGCGAAGCAGGCCTCGCAAATGCGAGCATGGCATCGCAAATACGAGGAAGGAAAGATTTCAGCTGGTTCGCAAATGCGAACTATTGGTTCGCAAATGCGAAAGGGAGCTGTTCGCAAATGCGACCTTAAGGCTCGCAAATGCGGGGTCTTGTCAATCGCAAATGCAGCATAAGTGTCGCAAATGTGAAGCCCGTGTTTCTTCTCAGTGTTCGCAAATGCGAACATGACTTTACATTTCCCATATTTGGTCGGGGTTCGCAATTTTGAACCCCAGTTCGCAATTCCCATATCTGAGGCCCAGCAAATTTTATACTTAGTCGAATTTTCACCATTTTTCTCCATTATTACAAAACCCAAAACTCCTTAGGCAATTTTTCAAGAACAAGTTTCATTCCAAATCATTTGTAAGTTGATTTTTACTCAATTCTTTCAATCATTAACATTATTTAACATGTTTTCCACTTAAAATCAATAATTTTCATGGGTGAAATTGGGGGTTTTGGGTAGAACCTAGGTTTTTCAAAAATTGGGGATTTGTACCTCAATTTGAGGTCCGATTTCAAAACAAATCATATATTTGGGTTCGTGGGGGAATGGGTAATCGGGTTTTGGTTCGAACCTCGAGTTTTGACCATGTAGGCCTGGGGGCAATTTTGGAATTTTTGGGAAAAACTTTGGGAAATTCATTTTTATGCATTCAAATTGATTTATTTAGTGTTTATTAAAGTAATTAAGCAACTTGTGACTAGATTCGAGCGGATTGGAGGTGGAATTACGGGGTAAAGCTATAGTTGAGTTTTGAGTGGAATTCAAGGCATCGGGGTAAGTGTTTGGTTTAACCATAGCTTGAGGGAATAAGAGTTGAGTCTTATTTGCTATGTGGTAATTTGTCAAGCACGATGTATAGGTATGGTGACGAGTATCTATACATTGGTGTCTAGCATGACCGTAAGTCCTTATGTTGCGAATATTTTGGTTCCTGTTATAACTTCCATGCTTAATTGATGGTTTCTATATGTTGTAAAGAGTATGCGCAAGAAACTGTGATCTTAAACTTTGTGGAGCATTGACTCGAGTTGAAATACAAATTTGTGAAAGTATATGGGATAAGTAAATTTTTGGAGCATTGGCTCAAGTAATAATGTGAATTATGAGATGAAAATGAAAGAAGAGAATGAGTTATTAAATTGCTCCCTTGCCGGGATGTTGAGATTATTGATGTTATGCCTTTGCCGGGACTAATTATTTAATTGTGTTCCCTTGCCAGAATTTCTATTATAGAATGTTAATTCCCTTGCCCCTTGTTTGTGATTGTTGTTTGGGTGAGGAAGAGTGTTAAAGCACGAAGGGTGATGTCGTGCATTGTTTGTTTATGGTAAGGAAAGAATGTAAAGCATGAAGGGTGATGTCGTCCCGTACGATATACCATTTCTTGCTGATTCTATTGATATATGTGAGGAATAAGAGTAAAAGAACGAAGGGTGATGCCGTGCACATGTTATTGGTTGGTGAGTATGAGAATAAAAGCCCGAAGGGTGATACCGTGCACTTGTTGATTTTCGTTTCATTACTTATGATTGAGTTGTGTTGTTTTCCTTCGTTACTGGATGGATCTTATTTGGAAATTGTTGTTTCCCCACAGCATGCTCCCCTTACATATTGTTTATCTGTTTTGTATTTCGATTCCTCTGTATATATATGAAATTGCACAGGTTTATGTGGTAGTCCGGTCTAGCCTCGTCACTACTTCGCCGGGGCTAGGCTAGACACTTACCAGCACATGGGGTCGGTTGTGCTGATACTACACTCTATTTTATTTTGCACAGATCCAGGTTTCGGATAGCAGTAACAGTAGTGTGGGATCAGGCCTTCAGTCCAGCGACACCCGAGGTAGCTTAGCTTGTAGGCATCCGCAGGCCATGCGTCTGCTCTATCCTTTACTTTGTCTGTTATCTCATTGTGTTCGAGACAAACAGTTTATGTACTCTTTTAGACATTTGTATTTAGTATTCTTTGTATTTCGTGAGTATTGTGGCACCAGTCTTGGGTAAAGGCTTTTGTTGAATTTTCCGCATTTCTATTCGGCTTCTGTAATATTAAGACTTCCGCTTTTTATTCAATTTTGTTGCTTTTGTACTATTGTCGATAATTGTTAAAAGGGATTAGGTTATTAATGAAAAAATAAATAAGTTTGGCTTGACTAGCTCTCATTAGTAGGCGCCATCACGACTCCCGAAGGTGGGTAATCCAGGTTGTGACATTTAATAAGATCAATTTCATAAGAATCCTTCATATTAGTAATACATTACCAGTCTATGATATTCAATACAAAAAAAAGAATAAATGCTAAACGGACTGTATAAAGCATTAAAATTGAGAAAAAAATTCCTACAGTAATATATTACATTTGGATTGCTTTCCTATCAAATAATATTTTTTATTATTAATTTTTTGTGTAATATAGAAAAATATACAAAATTATTAAATAACAACTAAGAAATCTTTTAAGAATATAAATGTGTGAGAGAAGAAAGAAAAAGGTTGGTAAGAGACAATGCCACTAATGATTTTGAAACATAAAGATCTAAAAGTGGAATGCCATATCGATCTTTTTATTCTTTGAAAATAAAATTTATGGTGGATAAAATTATAATTACGGTTAAATATTCAAACATGAGATGAACTAATATTAAAAATCAAAATCAATAGAAAAATAAATTATATATAATATTAATACCAAATATTCAAATCTTTCAATTAATTATTTAGCATGAAAATCCAATTAAATTATTTTTCAAATTCATCATATGAGTAAAATTATTTTTCAAGATAAAAAAAACTACTTAGGGTACATAAATTTATTCCATAAAAAGAGTATTAGAGATTAGAAAAATAGATCATAAAGTAAAAAAGAGTAGTATAATATTAAGAATGCCATACAAGTGTTTGAGTAAGCACAATCAAAGCTAAATCCTAAATAAGAATAAGCTTTCAAGACTATATTATAAAAAGTCGACTCTGGTATAGCGAGATTATCCTTTATAAATGCCTCCGATGAAATCGAAATAATATTCTTATGTCATATATTACTTGCAAATGTCAGATCAAGAGGCATGATATTGTAAGAAATAAGAACAAGTAGTGTACCAGCAACAATTTTATTATGAGGTCGTACAACTCACTTTAGATTTGATATACCTCTTCAAATTTCTGAAATAACCATCACAAACATATCAAAGCAGAACAATAGTGCTAAATTTATAAGTAAAGCAAAAGTGATAATATGGGATAAAGTGTATTTGGCTAAGCGTCAAACGATTCGAACAATGCATAGAATTTTAGAGATATATTGAATGTCAATGAACCGATTGGTGGAAAAGTAATAGTTTGGGAGGTAATTTCTGTCAAGTACGATCAGTTGTTTCAAAATTGACCAAAGCAGAATTTGTAAAATCTAGCTTGCCAAAATTATATTTATGACCTCAAACGAAAAATATTCAAATGACAAGAAATATAAAAGTAAGAACAGATCCAATATTCAGTGATTTCTTACTTCGTGTCGGAAACGAAGAAGGGCTTCCAATAAAAGATAATTTGGTTCTTCTAGAACACTTGGTTATCAACCCCAATGGTAATAGTAGTGCATTTAATAAGAAAAATATTTTCATCACTAGATTAAAATGCAATTTATGAGGATTACATAATAGAAATTAAAGAGTTATCTTAGCTAGCAGAAATGAATTTATTGATCAACTAAATAAAAGATTGATTGCTAAGTTTTATGCTAAAAACAAAATATTTTTTATTTTTGACTCAACAAAAGATGATACCGACAATTACTACCAAGAAAAATACTTAAATACTTCAATACCAAATGACCTGCTACCGTACATATTTATTGTTAAGTTTATTATTTCTTACGTATATTAGTGTGACCATATATATAATAGACTAAGTTAAAATTGATCTTTTATTGCATATAGGTTGATTTTGAAGAAAAAAATGCCCCTCATGCTACTGAAAACTTAGATCCGCCGAATAGCTTATGTATGTACGGTATATAAAAGTTTTGACGATAACATCATATATGTAGAACTTATGATACTGGTCGATTGCTTCTAAGTATGTGTTTATCCCTGAATTCAACTTTCGTCTTTCGAAACTAAAGAATATCCTTCTCAATTTGTGTAAAAATAATTTTCAGTATGTTCATATTTTGTAGTTATAATAAATAAAGCACAAGGACAAACATCCTAAATATTGGACTATATTTACATAATATATTTTCTTATGTGAATAACTATATATTGTACTTTCAAAAAAGATATCAATATCGACAACAAGAGTTTTGGTTATGGCAGAATAACCAAAGTATTATAAGGAAACATATACAAAAAACACTGTCTATAAAGAAGTGTTCGGTAAGATACCATTATATTAGATACCTTTAAACTACAATACATAATTATCTATTTAACACGACTAAAATTGATCATTTATGTGAGTTTTGATGATGTCATTTCATTTTGAATTCACGTATTATGCTAATGTAATAATATTTTTCGGCATTTAGATGATTGTTGTAGTAATATATACATAATTTTTTTCATTAATTAAATTTTATTATTCCTTCATCTAAATAAATATTTAAATCATTATGTGTCATTATTAACGTGCAATGCACGTTTATAGATACTAGTTATTCTAAAAATATGAGTGACAAAGAAATTCAGATATAATCCAATTTTCATATTTACGTTACTCAATATTACATACTCAAAATCTAGAAATAAGTCCAATCTAACACCAAGTATCCAAATTAAAATATTTATAATATATAACTCAAAATATACGTGCTTATTGACTTATATAAACATTTTTAGAATAGTTAGGGCTACACGTGCGAGACACGTGAAATAGAGACTAGTTATTATAAAAGCACGAATATTAAAACACTAAATGTTAAACGACAAAAATATCCCGAAACATTAACGGACTTTTATACCGTTCAAAAACTAGATTATTTGCTCAAAAGAATAAATCAGCGTTGGGTAACATTGTAATATGTATACTTTGCGTAATAGCAAAGATTGAATTGAACTACAATTTCGACCAACTTAGAATTACAAATATTTCGGTAAATTCAAATTTTGTCCTATTAATATTGAATATAGTTAAGACTTCTATCAGAAAAAGGTATCACTTTTTGTCCCTTACATTCACATAAGTATACATGCATGACGGACAAGGGACAAGACAGTCCTATTCTTACCCAAAAATTAACGGCCAACACTCAACAGGGTACTTTCGATGAAGCCATTGGAAAGTTATTACTCCTAACTATGCCTTACAATTATATGCATGTGACTGATATTCTACCTCTAAATCGACTCCAAATATTCTTTCTTTTAATGAACGAATATGATATTCGGCAAGTGTGCCGATAGTTTATTTGGTTGCTAAGGAGTAGTAATTATGTTTCTGATATTTTTGTAGAAATTAGTTTTAAGTTTAAAGAGAAAAAAAAATAATGGACTATGGTCCAATTAGATATTTGATTTCCTAATTGTAATGAAAATCCAAACTACTTCATTCCTCTCATATTTGGTTTAGTGTGCTGGGAAAAATTAAGAACATACAAATTCCAATGTTACATTATTCCTTTTGGGCGGTGTCTGTGAGCGTTACTGTGTTAAAATAAAAAATCAGAAAAACTGTTAGAAGAATTAAAGAAATCTGAAAAATAGTAGAGAATCAGAAATATTCCGAGTCCACAAGTTTCTTGTGTGTCCTTAAGGAATTTTAACCCCCTCACACGTTGCCAAGGTAATGGATTAAATCCTCTCAGGATGAAACGGAATAAACCTTCCTGTAACAGTGGCAATACAAACTGCAGGATACCAACGAACTCAAAGAACGGAGCAAAATCACACTTACGAATTTGAGAGAGAGAGACTGCGAATTAGGATGCAGTATATTCTGGAGTGTTTTTCGTGCGTAAAAAATGCATCCTTGCCTCAGAATTTATAGGCAAATATCAGAAGAGGTGTCTGAAAAAGGTGCCTTTTCTGAAAATACGCTGCCTGCCGCGATCGCGGCAGAACCGCGGCCAGAGGGGCTCTCGGAATCTGCCTGAACCGCGGCCAGCGAGGCCCTCTGAACGTATTTTCTGCAGTGATTTGGCATTTAATTAATTATTAAATAATTAAATAAATTTTGTCCAAAAATAATCTTATCGATTGATCATTATCCAAATCCAAATCCAAAGCCGAAGCCGAGCCTAGCGACGACGACGGCGCGAGGGTTCATTCTCTTCGACTCCTTTTAAGAGCTTTAAGAAGTGAATCTATATATAAGCACACAAATGTGATTGTCCCTCACCAATGAGGGACAAAGTGCAAGACAAAAGTTCACTTCTTCAA
>MU731874.1:18125-29676 GCA_026770625.1 Nicotiana glauca
TTAGCTAAACACCCCCACACTTTGAAGTATTTCAAGCTAGGCTTCCTTCCTCTCCACTTCTCATAAGGAATGGACTGTATTTTACTATGAGGTACACAGTTGATTATTCGGTTAGCTGTAAGTATAGCTTCCCCACACAAGTTCTGTGGTAAGCTAGAACTTATTAGCAATGCATTCATCATCTCCTTCAACGTTCGATTCTTCCTCTCTGCAATTCTATTAGATTGTGGAGAGTAAGGGGCAGTTGTTTGGTGAATAATGCCATTTTCCAAACATATTTCTTCAAAAGGAGATTCATATTCGCCACCCCTATCACTTCTTATCATTTTGATCTTTTTGTTTAGTTGCGTTTCAACTTCACTCTTGTATTGCTTGAAAGCATCAATTGCCTCATCTTTACTATTAAGTAAATAAACATAGCAGTATCTCGTGCTATCGTCAATAAAAGTAATAAAATACTTTTTCCCACCGCGAGATGGTGTTGACTTCATGTCGCAAATATCTGTGTGAATTAAGTCTAAAGGACTTGAATTCCTTTCAACGGACTTATAAGGATGCTTAGCATACTTTGATTCCACACATATTTGACATTTGGAATTGATGCAATCAAATTTTGGCAATACTTCTAGATTTATCATCTTTCGCAATGTTTTGAAGTTTACGTGACCTAAACGCGAATGCCATAAAGTGTTTGACTCAAGCAAGTAAGAAGAAGCATTCACTTTATTGATAGGAACTGCTATTACATTTAGCTTGAAAAGGCCCTCACTTAGGTAACCTTTTCCTACATACAAATCGTTCTTACTTATTACAACACTATTAGAAACAAAAATACATTTGAATCCATTCTTGACAAGAAGTGAGGTAGACACAAGATTCTTGCGAATTTCTGGAACATGGAGGACTTGGTTTAGAGTCACTATTTTTCCCGACGTCATCTTCAACGCAATCTTGCCAACTCCTTCAATTTTGGCCGTAGATGAATTTCCCATGAAGATTGTCTCGTCGGGACCTGCGGGGGCATAAGAAGAAAATAATTCCTTGTTAGCACAAACATGGCGGGTGGCTCCAGAATCTATCCACCATTCTTTCGGATTTCCTACCAAGTTGCATTCAGACAACATGGCACACAAGTCTTCCATTTCATCTTCAACCATGTTGGCTTGATTCTTTTTCTTCTTATCATTCTTTGGCGCACGACAATCCACTGCCTTATGCCCAGTTTTTCCACAATTGTGGCAATTACCCTTGAACTTCTTCTTGCTTGGATAATTCTTTGGTCCAGAAGCTTTCTTCCTCTTCTTATTTTGTGGTGCCTCCTCAACAATGTTTGCCCCCACAATTGTCGAGTTTCCACGTGACTTCTTTTCAGCATTTTTGTTGTCCTCTTCTATCCTCAAACGAACAATCAAGTCTTCTAGAGTCATTTCCTTCCGTTTGTGTTTAAGATAGTTCTTAAAATCCTTCCACAGCGGAGGTAGCTTCTCAATGAAAGCAGCGACTTGAAAGGCCTCATTTATGACCATACCTTCAATAACAAATTCAGGATTAATAATAAGATAAATCTTATTAATAAAATTATTGATTTGGGTCATACCTTCAGCAAGGAGGTCATGTACAATGACTTGTAGTTCTTGGACTTGAGTTATGACCGACCTAGTGTCAATCATCTTGAAATCCAGGAACCTTGCAGCCACGAACTTCTTAAGTCCGGCATCCTCAGTCTTGTACTTCTTCTCAAGCGCATTCCATAACGCTTTTGAAGTTTCCATGACACTATAGACATTGTACAAGCCATCTTCCAAACAACTCAAAATGTAATTTTTGCACAAGAAATCAGAATGTTTCCATGCTTCAGTTACAACAAGTCGTTCATCATCCGGAGTATTTTCAGCCATGACCGGAGGATCCTCCTTGATGAAACGTTGCAAACTCAACGTAGTAAGATAGAAGAGCATCTTCATCTGCCAGCGTTTGAAGTCACTACCGGAAAACTTTTCGGGTTTTTCTGCCGGTGCCATAGCATGAGCAGGAGTAGAACGACTTGACGAGGCAGCAGCACTCGAAATAGTAGCACCCGTTTCCGCAACACTTCCATTAGTTTGGTTTTCATTCGTCATATTTCTGTAAAGTCAAAAAGAATACAGAACTTTGTTAAATCAGTGAAGTTTTGATATCTTCAAACTGAATACCAAACCAAACATACAACACGTAACAATGGTGAAGTTTTTATATATTTCAAACCCGTACGTTTATTATTCCGACAAAGGCTTTATGTACTTTAAACCAGACAGAAACAATTATTGGAGTAGAAAGCAACAAGGCTTTAGTCTCCAAATAAGTATATAGAAAAAAGTTTAATATATAATCAACACATAAACGTTAGTAATATAAAATTCCTTAAGCTTGTGAGTGTTACTGTGTTAAAATAAAAAATTAGAAAAACTGTTAGAAGAATTAAAGAAATCTGAAAAATAGTAGAGAATCAGAAATATTCCGAGTCCACAAGTTTCTTGTATGTCCTTAAGGAATTTTAACCCCCTCACACGTTGCCAAGGTAATGGATTAAATCCTCCCAGGATAAAACGAAATAAACCTTCCTGCAACAGTGGCAATACAAACTGCAGGATACCAACGAACTCAAAGAACGAAGAAAAATCACACTTACGAATTTGAGAGAGAGAGAGACTGCGAATTAGGATGCAGTACATTCAGAAAGAAAGAAGTTCTGGAGTGTTTTTCATGTGTAAAAAAAGCAGCCTTGCCTCAGAATTTATAGGCAAATATCAAAAGAGGTGTCTGGAAAATGTGCCTTTTTTGAAAATACGCTGCCTGCCGCGGTTCTATCACAATCGCGGCAGAACCACGGCCAGAGGGGCTCTCGAAATCTGCCTGCTGCGGTTCTACCACGGTCACAGTAGAACCGCGGCCAGCGAGGCCCTCTGAACGTATTTTCAGCAGTGATTTGGCATTTAATTAATTATTAAATAATTAAATAAATTTTGTCCAAAAATAATCTTATCGATCGATCATTTGACAAATCCAAATCCAAATCCAATGCCAAAGCCGAAGCCGTGCCGAGCGACGACGACGGCATGAGGGTTCATTCTCTTCAACTCCTTTTAAGAGCTTTAAGAAGTGAATCTATATATAAGCACACAAATGTGATTGTCCCTCACCAATGAGGGACAAAGTGCAAGACAAAAGTTCACTTCTTCAAATTTTCATTTTCCCTCCATTTTATTTCCCTCAATTTTCAATTCACACTTCTTCTACTTTAAAGCCCAATGGCTTAAAGTCCAACAGTGTCAAGCATAAAGTGTCAGGAACTGACTATAAATTGAAGTTCTCAATCAAACAATAAAATAGAATGAGCTTTTTTGGGGCAATTTTCTGCAATTTTCATTAATTGAAAGACGATTACAATTGAACTACTTAACTAGAATGAAATAAACTAAGGAATTCATTGCATGGCTAGGATCTACAAAATTGGAAATGGAATTTGTTGTTAGAAGAGGAGAGTAGTGAAGAAGAATAAGAAGAAGAGGAGGAAAGAGAAGAAGGAGAAGATAGGAATTTGGATTATCGGGTATGTGCTCTTCTCTGCATTCTGTTAGCTTATGTAACAGAATTGCTGCTGAGTTGGCCTGCTGAGCTGGCACAATCTTCATCCTTGAAGCTCATTAATCCGTATTCGATCTGGGTCGTTCATTTCCAATGCTAAATTCTCAGCTCCTTTCTTCAATATCCCCCATCGATCCTTGACAACCACACTTACTTATTTAGCCTAATTATTCATCTCAAATGCAGGGATCATAACATACCCTGCCCCTTAAAACGATCCTTGTCCTCAGGGATTAGAATCAAACCAAGGAAATTTGGACTTGAGGAATGCATAGTCATCCCAAGTAGCATCTTCAAGGGGTAAATTAGACCATTGGACTAAGACTTTAACAGAAGTTGCATTGCCCTTTTTAATAAGCTGCCTTTATAGTATGGCCACTAGTTTGACCATGAACTGACCTTCCTCGTTGGAAATGGGTAGAACTGTCTGCACTACTATTTTACTCCCCACCTTCTTCTTGAGCAATGAAACATGGAAGATAGGATGAACTTTAGAAGACAGAGGCAGCTGAAGTTTATAAGCAACTTGACCAACCTTAGCAATGATTAGATAAGGGCCATACTATTTGGAACTGAGCTTAATGTTCCTTCTCAAAGCTATAGATGTTTGCCGGTAAGGCTGGAGCTTCAGATAAATAATGTCGCATACTTGGAATTCCCTATCCGTTCTCCTTGAATCAGCATACATTTTCATCCTCTCCTGAGCCTTGCTTAAGTTGTCTTTGAGTAATTCCACCATTTGTTGTCTTTGTAAGACATCATCAGCAGCAGCAGGTACAACCATTTCCAACAGAGGACCCAAGGATATTTGAGGAGGTGTGAATCCATAGAGAGCCTCAAATGGGGTACCTTGCAAACTTGTGTGAAAGTTTGTGTTGTACCACCATTCAGTCAAGCATAACCATTTCTTCCGATTCTGAGGCATGTTACTAGTCATACATCTCAAATAGTTCTCAATGCATTTATTCACTCTTTCAGTCTGGCCATCAGTTTGAGGATGATAAGCCGAGCTATACAACAATTGAATACCCTTTAGTTTGAACAAAGCTTGCCAGTTTGTCTCTATCAGAGACAATGGTTTCAGGACTACCATGCAAGGTATGGACCCTCTTCCAGAATTTGTTAGCTACTTCCAAAGCAGTGAAAGGGTGAGCCAAAGCCATGAAGTGGGCAGATTTAGTTAACCTGTCTACTACTACAAAAATGACATCTTTTCCTTGTGACTTTGGTAATCCTTCTATGAAATCCATACTAATGTGCATCCATGCTTGATCTGGGATGGGAAGTGGTTGGAGAAGTCCAGGGTAAGCCATATTTTCATCTTTATTTCTTAGACAAACTTCACACTCACTAACATGCTGAATCACCATTTATTTCATGAGAGGCCAATAGAAGAGTTGGCCTATTCTTTTGAGTGTTCCCAACTGCCCTGAGTGACCCCCAATAGATGAATCATGAAAGGTTTGGATCAATTGTTGTCTCAAGTTCCCAGTACCTCCCACATAAACTTTTCCCTTCCTCCTTAATATACCTGAGTTATAGTGCCAGAGATAAGGCCCTTGTCTATCTACTGTTAGTTGTGTGATCATATCAGTGGCTTGAGGATCTCCTTCATAATTGCTGTTGATTTCTAACACCCAAGCTGGGATTGAAGAGCTGATAGCATGAATCTGGGCACTTCCTTCAAATTGTCTTGAGAGGGCTTCAGCCACTCGGTTTTCTGCTCCTCTTTTGTACTGAACCTTATAATCAAGCCCTAATAGTTTTGTTAGAAGTGTTGGATGGTTGTTGTTCCTAGTGTTAGGGAATGTAACAGGTGCATGAATAGCAGCTGCTGAGGTCCCAGCAGTAGCAGAGTTAACATGGGAAGGGCCAGATTTAGCCACTGGTTTATCCTTCATTTACATAGCCTCCAAAGCCTTTTCCTGCAACCTTGCTTGTTCAATAGCACTGCTTAAGGTCGTAGGTTTGAACAACTTAACATCATACCTAATTTCCCCCTTGAGAGCTCCCACAAAACTGCTTTCCGAACTCACATGGGCCACTATGAGTTCAGGGTAATGCCATTTGGGCTTACTAATGCCCCTGCAACTTTTCATGCATTAATGAATCAGGTGTTCCAACCCTTCCTCTGAAGGTTTGGGTTGGTTTTCTTTGACGACATCTTAATCTATAACAAATCATTAGAAGACCATGTGCAATATTTGTCTACTGTATTTAGAACATTGAAGGAACACTCCCTATATGCCAAAAGGTCTAAACGTTCATTTGGTCAGTCCAAAGTAGAGTACCTTGGTCATGTGATAACAGCTGAAGGGGTGACCACTGACCCTGATAAGGTGCTGGCTATGGTCAATTTGCCTAGACCTACCACTGTCAAGGCACTTAGAGGGTTCCTTGGGCTTACTGGCTACTACAGGAAGTATGTAGCTAACTATGGAGCTATATGCAGGCCATTAACTGACTTGCTTAAGAAAGACAGCTTCAGATGGAGCCTTGAAGCTGAAACAACACTTGAAGCTCTCAAAAGGGCTATGATAGCCACACCTGTGTTGGCTTTACCCAACTATTCTAAAGAATTTGTGATTGAAACTGATGCGTGTTGTGAGCACGTGATTTTTGCCCTGAGCAAATTATTCCTAAAAATCCAAACAAAATGATTTTTCATTATTTTTTACAATTTTGTTGATATTGGTTGCATTTATGTGTTAATTAGTTGCATAATAATTCATACTAAAATTAAAAAAAAATATATGCATATGCATTAGGATTTTTAATTTTATAATTTTGAAACAATTTAAGGAAAAATCAAAAAATAGCATTTTTAGTGTTTTAATTGGAAATTACTATAAAATAGCTATTAAATAAATTTTTAGAATTTAATTAGTTTTAGTTTAATTTCACAATTTAATAAAATCAGAAAATATATGTAAAATTAAAAAAGAAAAATAAAATTCAAAAATACAAAATGAAAATGCAATACAAAAATAATATGAGTAAAATACAAGGAAATAGATAAAAAAGAGAGCAAAAGAAATGGACTGTTTTTTAAAATCGGGCCAAGTACCCCAGCCCAAAATAATAAATCACCCGCCCAGCCCAAGTTCCATACCCGTCTGCCCATGTAACCCAAACGACCCCGTTTTAAGTAGATCCAATCCTAGCCGTTGAAAATGATTGATCTAACGGCTGGGTTTGATCCCTTAAATAAATAAAACGACGACGTTTAAAGACTTTCAATCACAGCCTTTGATCATTTTAATCTAACGGACAAGGTTGATTTCTCATTTAAAAGAAACGACGTCGTATAAGGGTTCGGAGGATCTGAGCCATTGAAATGATTTAATCCAACAGTTGGGGGCGAGTGATATGTTTTTAATATAGCAAATACAAAACCTAAAAATCGTTTAATTCATTTCATCTACTTCCGTCTTCTTCAGCCGCCCCAATTTCCCTCCGACCCCCACCGGCGGGAAACATCAGTTACATCAACCATCCCCCAAATAACACCGTAGAACCATCTCAAGATACTGATTCCACCCATCTACCTAGTTTCTTTCAAATAACCCTAGATCATCTCAAATATCCAAAAATGTGTCGCCGGAACCCTAACTCTGGCGAACACAACTTCATCTAATCAAACCCAGAACCACACCATATAACCTCCTGGCCACCCTCAACTCGATTATAAAGTCTTGAGCCTTAAAAATCACTGGAGCGGCTCGAATCAAGGTTTGAAGCTTTTCCGGTGAAAAAAAATTCAAGAAATCAACGCCAAATCTCTCCTGATGGTTCAGTGATAAAAAAACTCTAAAAAAAAAGCTAAGTTTCTTGTTTCTTTTTCCTTTCTGTTTCTTGTTTTCTTTGCATGTGTTTATTTGTGTTTTCTTTTAACTGATTTTGTTCTGATTTACTGATAAAAAAAAAATATAGTATTTTTTAGGATTTTTGATTGTTTTACTAGTTATCTCTTAATTTTTGTTCGTTAAAAAAAATATAGTATTAAATCTGATACTCTTAGGTTTAATTTCTGATATTAATATTAGGTTTTTAAATAAGATTCTGATTAATGTTGATTAGTGAAATTGGTTTCTATAATTGAACAAGTGCCATTTTTTGTTAACTTTTGATAGTAATCGATTCTGATAATTGTTAGTGATTAATTAGTTTGAGTACTTTATGACAGTAATTATGTGGTTTGGTTATAGCTGTTTGAATTTCGAATAGTAATTAGTTAATGATTGGTTGATTCTGATTAATTTTTGATAATTAGTTTGTTATAGTTAATTCAAAAATATAATAGTTAAGCAATTAAGTTCAGGGGTAAAAGGGGTAAAAGGGCATTAGGGTAAATTGTAAATCTGATCTAGATTCAAGGGTCTTTTGGGTATAGGAAAAGGGCAAATAGGTAGATTTCTAAGTGAAGTGGGGGTAGATAGGGGATTACACTAAGATAGAAGGTTCTAGATGGGGTAACTAGTATGATTTTTCACAAATAAGGATAGTCAATTGAATAACCAGTAAAAGAATAAGGATAAAACTGAAATAAAAGAGGGACGATAGTGTAATTAATAAAATTTCAACTTCCCTCCAATTTTAAATCTATAAATAGGCATCAATGTGCATCATTTGATAAGTTTTGAAATCTGAAAAATTATTCTCCAAGTAGTATACCATTCTTCCTTTCCAATTTCGAAATTCATCTCTTCAAAAATATACAAAAACATTAGAATTATCAGAAATCTTTAGAATATTACTGTTTCATTGATTCTAGCTCAATTTGAAACTTGTATCTCGATTCTGTGTGGTTCTGGTAATCGAAATGCTATTGAATTTGCATTGAATTAAGTCGAGTGATTGTTCTGCTGATTTCTACCATTTGCTGTGGCTTAATTCTGGTGTATTGAAGCTGTGTTTGGATTTGTTGTTCTGATTCCTGTTGATGTTGCTGCCTTAGAGATCTAATTCTTCTTATTCTCACATTTCCTTCTGTTCAGGTACACATTCGTACTCAACACTGATGTAACTTCAAGCTTGAGCAATGAAAAATATGAATTCAACTACTGTTTTGAAATTTCAATAGTATTATGTGTATAAATCTGATCAGATCTATAGATACAACATTTAAATATGACAATTTGTATTCAATAGGATTAGTTAAATTTGTATTGGACTATAATATTCGGATTGTTTTTGCTACTATGTTTTTTGATTGTAATTGTATTGTATTTGTAATAATGCTCTATAAAACTTAGAATCTATGGTTTTAATGAAATAATTGTTCGATCTAGGATAATTTCGGACAATTAATATGTAATGAAAAATCTGGAAATATTTCACTGATTGCAATTTATTTTTTCAGCTTAGTATAACTTTGATTGTTAGAAATTAGCAAGTAGAATAATAATTTCATGTGCTATCAATTGTAATAACATTTTCAGTAATTCAGTGTCAGTTTATCTTGGTTTTTTAAAAAAAAAATCATGTTCTTGCTTAGTTCCTGTTTTACTAATAGTCAGGATTCATAGATAAATAAATAAACAAATAAAC
Organism: Nicotiana glauca; assembly: GCA_026770625.1. Taxonomy (NCBI): domain Eukaryota; kingdom Viridiplantae; phylum Streptophyta; class Magnoliopsida; order Solanales; family Solanaceae; genus Nicotiana; species Nicotiana glauca. Next base: position 27,300 of record MU731874.1, read on the forward strand.
TTGAACATGCAATAAAAAATAGAATTTAACGGTTCTGTTAATTTTCTGCAATATTATTAAATGCATTTAGAGTAGTTTGAAATCAATTCATCAATGTTCTCGTTCCTTAATTGAGTTAAAATTCAGTTAGGCGTAAGGCCCAGTGGCCTGATGCGCGATTTGGGCTTCCGTTCTTTCGACACAGGCCCATTTTCATAGTTAGCATGACTTGTGAAGGTCTGGGCTCACGTAAGGCGTACTGTTGAGAGACTTTATACAGCATACATATTGGGCTTTTTGAAACCCAAATCTGAAAATACACTTAGGCTTGTTTATATTACACAATAGACTAAAATGCTCACATAACAAATTAGTTAAGACTTTTCTTTTGTTTTAGAGACAATCCTTTAATAGATAATAGTAGTTATTTTTAGATTAGCCTTTAAATAAAATGATGAGACGAGCCTCGCCAAATTAAAAATACATAATTGCGGGGCCCTCATTAATTACTTAATAAAAATACTTAGAAATTCGGGGCGGGCCGTTTAGCAAATTTCACGGCCTTCCCAAAAAGATAATAACACGTTAGTCGTTCTAGGCGCGATTTTTAATAATCTTACCTTCCTAATACGGGTGTGCATTTCATGTGACCCAAATCCAAATCCCAAAACGTTGAATAAGAATGTGTCGAGGATCTGGGTGCATTTCATGTGACATGATCCGAAAATACGTTCTTAAACGATGTTCACTTTCTTAAATAATAATTGACAAAAAACGGTAAATAACTTTTAAAATTGCACTGTAGGTTGACATGTATTAAAATAAATTTTAGCCAAATATAGCAGTTGAGCGACCGTGCTAGAACCACGGAACTCGGGAGTGCCTAACACCTTCTCTCGGGTTAACAGAATTCCTTACCCGGATTTCTTGTTCGCGACTGTTAAACAGAGTCAAACCCTTCCTCGATTCGGGATTCAAATCGGTGACTTGGGACACCATAAATTTCCCAAGTGCCGACTCTGAATCTTAAATAAAAACGAATCCCGTTTCGATTGTCCTTTAATTGGAAAAACGCCTTTTTATTATACCCTTCGCGGGGTGTAGTAAGCGGTAAAAAGGAGGTGTGGCAGCTCTGGCGACTCTGCTAGGGAAAAAGAACCCAGAACTTCGGTTTAGGGTTCAAGAATTTGAGCTCAGTTAAATTGTTGTATTTGGCTTTATTTAGTTTTGATACATGTTCCATGCTTTCTGTACTAAATGTTTACCTTTTTAATATTTTTTGAACTGTATATAAATTGTCGTGAATCCCTCCCTCTTTCTGAGTTTTCTAAATCATGGAGAAGGGTGAACTTCGTGTAGCTTCTCTTCTGTTAGAGTCTTTTACCAAATTTAGAACGAGGTTTGGATAAGTTGCAACGCTGGGCGAGCTTCTGTATCCCCGGTACGCTGCCTCCCCCTCGGCCCGAGTTGTCCGCTCGGGTAAGCCAGGTCTAGACCAATAAACCTAGGGTTTAAACCTAGATGAACAATGAAATCATGCCGGACTCCTAGTAGGACGCTTATTTGCATCACGTGCACTCTGACTTAGGGGACTCAACACAGGGGTTGGGTCCGTCTAGGACAGGTGACCCGAATTAAAATGACCATCCTGATGCATATTATGTGCTACTTGCATTTATTTGCTTGGCTCCGCATGTTGACCGGCTCATATACAATGAGTGAAAAATTGAAAAATATCAGTGTTAGTACTAAGGGAGGATAACCATTTACTGTGAAAAACCCAATGCCCAAATAGTACCGAAATGCTGCCGGATTTTTGAAAAAATAAAAAAACTGGAAAAAAAAATATTTGAAAAAAAATTGTTGGTCAAAAATAGTTTTGATTTTGGCCAATCGGCCCGAACTACGCCGGTTTGATTCTCACCACGTGTGAGATACGTAGGCAACCCTTGACGGGTCCAACCACCCCTTTTTGCAAAAAATAGCCGAAAAATGTCAAAATTTTGATTTTTTGTTATAAATAAATTTGGTGATGCTATTTTTTGTTCAAAACAAGCCCTCAGAAGACGTCGGAAGGCCATTTTACAAAAAATAGCCACTTTGAGTCACTTTAAATAATTTGAGGGCACATCCTTGAAATATCCCTTGAAGAAATATTGAAAGGCCGTATCCGCAAAATCAAGTTTGGGTTATTTAACACCTTTACAAAAAAATAGCCACTTTATCAAATAAGCCATTACATGGCGAGTTTTTGCTAAAATAGCCGCAATTGGTATTAAAACTTTCTCAGTCTTGCGATTGACCTGTGGTGATGCAGAGTGATGCCCCATGGGCCCCAGGATGAGAAATGTTAATGAAATTTTAATCATTGAGTATGAAATTTCTTAAATGAAAATTT
>MU731880.1:15757-55727 GCA_026770625.1 Nicotiana glauca
TGGTTAACAGGTTTTCTCTAAAATTGGAAAACGAGGTGCATGTCCGCTTTCTTTTACAACGCCTAGGCAAGCCTTAGGCTGGATAAAATTGATTAATCGTCTTAAGTCTAAGCCATTCAACCTCTTTAAATTGCCCAAACTTGTTTTCCTCCTTGAAGTCCGTTTGGTTTTACTACTAAATTCCTATCTTACTTTTTCACCTATATGTTTTCAACCAAGTTACTGTTCCAGTCCAAGACTGGACTACTGTTTTTCCTAAAAACTTATTAGAGTATTACGACTTCTGTAATTTTAAAAGACTATATTTTTGACACTAATATATTCAGTACTCTCTCTCTCTTTTTTTTCGCAATCCTGAATAACTTTTACGTCTCCGCTATATATTATTTTTCAGTCCGGAACTAAACTACTATTTTCTAAGAAATAGCAGAGTACTCTGCTTTTAAACGTCTCCTGTGATGTGTTTAATATTAATGTACTACTCCTCTTTCTCTTTTACACTGGTGCTATAAGTTTTCCACCCTACCTGTAGGAAATTATGTTATCTTCTCCTGTTCGCAGGGTACTGCATACGTATATGGCCTTAAATGTGTTTGAAAAAAAATGTTTTTCTCTATTCCTAAATGCTACGTATTTTACTGCTTTATCTTCAGTTTTTCCAACTCTCCTGCCACATTCTGCCAAACTTTCAGCTTCTATTCTAATCTATTTTCGAATATTCCATATTTTAAACTCTCACTCCCTTAGACCTTAAATATGATTGAGGCGTGCTAATTGTATGTCTATTCGTGGAGGGGTATTTGAGCCTTTTACCTGCCTTTACGTGATCCCTGCCTTTTACCCCTTATATTTGCTTTTGTATGTCACTTAGTATTTTGGCCTTTAAACCTAAGGGTTCAACCTAGTCCTCACCTTATAGGAATAGTGGTCCTAAAACACCCTCTAGAACCTATAGGATGGGATGGGTAATAGCACGCAATAAGCACTCGTGACCAATCCACACGTTTAAATACCTTAATGGGGTGGGAAGGGTATAATATGGATATGATGACCGGTGCGCTAATATCTCGTGCGACCCCTCTTTTGAGGAGTGATTGTCGGGTATTGCATTGATGTGATCCATATTGTATTTAAACCTAGGACCCCTTTCCTTTTCTTTATTTGTGTATAATGTTTTTCTTAAAATTATGTTTCCTTCCAATTAGTCCTTTTTTTTAATCATTTATGTCATTTTTTCCTAAAACTTTCAAACTTATCTGTAATTGGTATGTGCAAACCTTACGTGTTCCCTTTCTTTTAAAGTCACAATTAAAGCATGGCCGGGAACCACACTAGTGGATCTTGAGGGGTGCCTAACACCTTCCCCTCGAGATAATCTCAAGCCCTTACCCGAACTCTGGTTTTCTTTCAAAATCGCTTCTTCTCTTTAAAGTGTCCTAATGCACTATAATCATTAGGTGGCGACTCTTCAAATTCCATAACCCGATTCCTCAAAAGGGAATAAGAGTTGTTTTGTCCATAATGTCGTAAACACGATTTCTTTCTTTTTTTAAAGAAGGGGGGAAAAAGGGGGGCGTCGACAGCACACAGTCCCTAATTTTGAAGAATCTGAGGCGTGCATTTCGGTTGTAGTATCGTTCTATGACCTGCTTCTGTTTTGCTACTCTTATTAGTGCAGCTTCCCTCCTTCCTTCAAGTAAATCAAGATTTACACGCATCTCCTCGTCATTAGACTCTCATGTCGCATGTGTGAACCTCGTACTCGGCTCTCCTATCTCAACTAGAATTAAAGCTTCAGCTATATAAACCAATGAAAATGGTGTTTCTCCTGTGCTTGTTTTTGCTGTTGTGCGATATGCCCATAAAACACCAGGTAGAACTTCTGGCCAATTTCCTTTTGACTCTTCTAAATGCTTCTTTAAATTATTGATAATGACTTTATTTGTTGATTCTGCTTGCCCATTACCCACCGGATGATAAGGTGTAGACGTAATACTTTTAATCTGCCAACTTTGAAAAAATTTCGTGATTTGAGCTCCTATAAACTGAGGACCATTATCATACACGATCTCCTTTGGTACACCGAATAGGCATATGATATTCTGCCAAATGAAATCTTTAACTTCCTTTTCTCGCACCTGCTTGAATGCTTCTACCTCTACCCATTTAGTAAAATAATCAGTGAGTACGAGCAAAAACTTTACCTGTCCTTTTACTTGTTGTAATGGACCCACGATATCCATTCCCCATTTTATAAATGGCCACGGTGCGATGACTGGATGTAGTAATTCTGCAGGTCTATGCATATTATTACCGTGCCTTTGACATCTATCGCATTTAGCCATGAAACCTTTTGCTTCTTCTTCCATTTTAGGCCAATAATACCCTTCCCTAATTAGGGTTCTTACCAATGATCTTCCTCCGGCGTGATTCCCACAATGCCCCTCATGTATTCTCTCATTATGTACTCCATTTGAAAAGGTCCGAGGCATCTGGCTAAGGGACCACCGAATATTTTACAATATAGATTACCTTGCTTTAAGCAGTATCGAGCAACCTTTTTCCGAAGCGTATGAGCTTTTTACTTATCATCAGGGATGGTACCATACTACAAAAAAGCAACAATCTCGTTCCTCCAATCCCAAGTTAAATTATTAAAATTTACTTCATTCTTATCGGGGTCGAGAACTAAATGAAATAAATGAATAACTGAGGCATTTGCATCACTTGCCACGTCAACCGAAGATGCGAGATTAGCTAAGGCATCTGCTTCAACATTTTCTTCCCTTGGTATTTGTGTAACTTTCTAGGTTTGAAATTGCTTTATCAATTTTCGTACCTTTTCTAAATACTGTTGCATCCTTACTTCCCTGGCTGTATAAGTCCCCAGCATTTGATTAACCAAGAGTTGTGAATCACTTTTGATTATAATCTGATTTATGCCAAGTTCTCGTGCCAGTTTTAAACCTGCAATGACAGCCTCATACTCTGCCTCATTGTTAGTTATAGAATGACATTTGATAGCTTGTCGAATGGTTTCACCCATAGGTGGTACCAAAACAATCCCTAAACCTGCACTCTTTATGTTAGATGGACCGTCAGTGAATAAACACCAAGTTCCTGGGTTAGCTCCATTGAACACTTGTAATTCTTTTTCTGCTTCTAATTGCATCCCCTGGCTAAAATTAGCCATGAAATCAGCTAACACTTGAGATTTTATAGCAGTTCTAGGTTGGTACGTGATTTCATACTCATTTAATTCTATAGCCCACTTAGCCAACCTACGTGATAGCTCATGCTTATGTAGTATATTACGTAAGGGATAAGCAGTTACTACAGTAATAGGATGACACTGAAAGTAAGGTCTTAATTTCCTAGATGCCATGATCAATGCAAGTGCAAACTTTTCTAGTTGAGGATACCGTGTTTCCGCATCCAATAAAGATTTACTAACATAATAAATTGGAGATTGTTTACCTTGATCTTCGCGGACCAAAACGGCACTTACCACTACTTCTGAGATAGCAAGGTAGATGAGCAATCTCTCACCATCCTTTGGCTTTGCGAGGAACGACGAATTTGATAAATATGTCTTCAAATTTTTGAGTGCCTGTTGACATTCCTCATTCCAATCAAAATGATCATGCTTTTTGAGAGCTGAAAAGAATTTAAAGCACTTTTCTGATGATTTAGAAATGAATCTCCCCAAGGCTGCAATTCTTCCCATTAGCCTCTAAACTTCTTTTTTACTCGTAAGTATATCAGGAATTTCTTCTATGGCTTTAACCTGCGTGGGATTTACTTCAATACCACGATTAGAAAGAAGAAAACCCAAAAACTTACCTGATGCAACACCAAATGCACATTTTTCAGGATTCAATGTCATATTAAATTTCCGCAAAAATTTAAACGTTTCAGACAATTGCGATATATGATCTCCTGAATGCTGAGTTTTAACGAGCATATCATCTATATAGACCTCCATAGTTTTTCCCAAATGCTCTTTGAACATTTTGGTTTCCAGTCTTGATATGTTGCACCTGCATTTTTGAGATTAAAAGGCATTACTTTGTAACACTATGTCCCCTTGTCTATTATAAACGGAGTTTTTTCTCCATATGCGGGATCCATCTTGATTTGATTGTAACCTGAGTATGCATCTGAAAAACTTAACAACTCATGCCATGCAGTAGCATCAATTAGTTGATCCATATGAGGTAATGGAAAAGAGTCTTTAGGACAAGCTTTGTTAAGATCTGTATAGTCTACACAAACTCGCCATTTATCGTTCTTTTTAGGTACCACAATAGTGTTAGCTAGCCAATCAGGATACTTTACCTCGCGAATAGACCCATTTTTTAATAATTTTTTCACCTCATCTTGAATCACCTGATTTTTGAAAGTTCCTTGCTTTCTTTTCTTTTGTTTGATAGGTGGATGAGATGAGTCCTCATTTAACTTGTGAGTCATTACCTCTAGTGGTATACATGTCATATCAGAATGGGAGCAAGCAAAATAATCTGCGTTAGCTTTTAAAAATTCAATCAACTTACGTTTCATATCCGGGATAAGATTGGCTCATATATATACTTTTCTTTATGGCCAGAGTATAAACAGAACTACAACCTCCAGCACTTCTATCGTTTTGATGTTTTCATTTTCTTATGGTTCTTGAATGGAATCGGGCATTGAATCCACATCTGTTTTCCCTTGTTCAGTTGAGGTTGACGTTATGATATCCTCAACTAGATTCTGTAATAGCTATTTTTCTTCATCCCTCGCACTTAAATCTGCCACAAAGTTGATACTCCGGGATGTCTATTGGTCTCCCCGGATTTAACATATTCCCCATGGCACTGGAAATTTAATAATTTGATGCAAGGTTGATGGAACAACATCCATATCGTGGATCCATGGCCTCCCGAGAATTATGTTTTAAGCCATTTCCATCTCCACTACTTGAAACTTTGTATCTTTGACAACGCCTTCTGCGAATGTAGTAAGCATCACTTCCCCTTTCGTCACAACACGGGAATTGTCAAATCCTGACAAAGTATGCGCTTTTGATACCAATCTATCTTCTATTTTCATCTTGTGTAGTACTCCCAACAAAATAATGTTCACGGAACTACCTAGATCAATTAAAACTCGTTTCATGTTAGTGTCATGTATAAGTAAAGATATTACCAGTGCATCGTTATGTGGGGTTAATAGGCCATATGCATCCGCATCATCGAACGTCATATTTTCTTCCTCTAAAACATGTCGCAATCGCTTCCAATGGGTAATTGTTACTTTGGAAACCTTATTGGCTGCTGTATATGTCAACCCATTGATTTCTTCTCCTCCACTGATAATATTAACGGTTCGTTTGGGAGAAGGTGGTTTGGGGGGCTCCTGCCTATTTTTCATGTATGCTTGTTTACCTTTCTCACTGAATAACTCGGTGATATACCCCTGTTTTAATAAATGATCAACTTCACTCTGCAAAAACCTGCAGTCTGTCGTTTTATTCCAGTGATCATTATGAAATTCACACCAATGATCAAGGTTTCGTCTGTTTGGATTCGATCTCATCTCCTTTCGCCATCGTACCTTGTCTACCATGCTTCTTAAAACATATACGAGTTCAGAAGTGCTCACATTGAAATTATAACCACCAAACCTTGCCTTTAGACTTCTATCATCATCTCGTGACTCACGTGTGCTTCGAACATTCCCAAATCTTGATGACGAGCCTGACTCTCTATTCCTCGATCTGTGATCATACATTTGATTGTCATGCTTTGACCGTGAGTCTTTTCCCGCAGGTCCCATGTATGACTTGTACCTATTTTTACCGGAACTTTTTTCGGTTTCCGCATGTCTCAAACTTGCCTTTTCTTCTTTTTGAAATCGCAGAACAGTATCTTCTTCTATCCTCAGCTTCATGCTATACCTATTGTAAACGTCATTCCACGTTATAGCTGGGAATTCACGAAGGTTTTCCTTGAGTCGCCTCGTAGCTTCTTAGCTATTTTCATTCAAATTGCTTGTGAAAGCTATAACTGCCGAATTATCAGGTACATGCGGTAATGTCATTCTTTCACATTGGAATCTGTCCACGAATTCCCTAAGAAATTTTGAGTCCCCTTACTTGATCTTGAAAAAATCTTCCATTATTTTTTCGACTTTTTGAGCTCTCGAGTGTGCTTTGATGAAAGAATCTGCAAGCTCAGCAAAAGAATTTATAGAATTTTCGGATAAAAGAGAATACCATATTAGCGCTCCCTTAGTGAGTGTTTCATCGAATTTTTTGACTAATACTGATTCAATCTCCCGCTTAGTCAAATCGTTGCCTTTTACGCCTGTTGTGAATGTAGTCACATGGTCTCGTGGGTCTGTTGTTCCATCGTATTTTGGAATATCAGGCATTTTGAATTTCTTTGGAATTGGGAGGACAACAACACTTGGCTTCCAGGGATGTTGTGAATATTTATCCATATCTACCCCTTTGATCATGGGTGGCACCCCGAGTATTTGCTCTATGCGGTCACTTTGCTCCTTGAGTTGTTTCTACAATGTTAGTACTAAATTTTGTAAATCAGAATTAACTAAGTTACCTGGTTCTCCCTCCTGTGATTCGCTGGGGGTTCCACCACTACCTGAATTAACAACCCCGAAATGAGGGTTCTCTAGAGTGTTGTTATTTGGAGTGGGTGTGGGTGGTGAAACAGGTAATTGGCTAACAAAAGCCTGAAGAGCTTTATTGACCTGTGAGGCAATAAGTTTTTGCAAAGCCTCATCCATAGCTTCAACATTTTCGAATTGACCCTGTCCATCTGTATGAGACCCATCAGGAGTGCCTTCATAAGACCGTCGTGGAGAGCCTCGTAGAGAAGGAATCAGTGCGTTATTGTCCTGCGGATCTCCCTAAAGTTGTTGGTTTGTTTGGTTTTCTTGGTTTCCTTGGATGTTGTCATTGTTGTTCGACATGGTTGATGCAACAAGGAAAGTTAATCTAAAATAGAATGGATTATCAGATTCCCGGTAACGGAACCAATTTGTTTAACCAAAAAATAGAATTTCGATTAAAGCTATAATTTAGAAGAACGCGGGTTACTGATAATCGAAAGAATATATAAAAGAAAGCAATTTGGATAACAAGAATATAATCAAGAGAGAAACAAGAATACCAAAGTATATTCAGATAATTTTTCGTCTCCCTACATTTGATCAGTACTCTCCCTTTTATAGCTATTTTGGAGATATGTGTTTTGCCTTTGTTATTATGAGCAATTAAAGACATTGAATGCTATGTTATATAATCATTATATTTAATACAGATTCTCTAACGTTTTTGGTATTTTAATGCTCATTAAATACTATATCTGGACTCTCGTGTGCTGTCAGATTCACTCTCTTTGATTCTTGGGCTTAAATGACTTGAACATGTACAGGCGTTGGATCTTTTTGAATAACCGCTCGTGCCTCTTCCTTTGCCTTCTTCTCGTATCTATTGCAACTCGTGCCTCCTTGCCAGTTGTAATTCTTTGACCAATCTATGTGTAACGACATGTCATCTTCATTCCTCTTTAATATGTAAACTCAATATTTCACAATACACATAGTGCCCTGGTGAAGCTTCTCAAACTCCACGCGCCATGCATCCGAAGGGTCTTAGGAATAAACTCTTTCAAGAACATCTATGAAAACTGTGTCCATGAAAGTAAAGCTGCATCGGCTAGGCTACCCAACTCGTATGCTCGCCACTACTGATATTCTGCTCCATTAAGATGGAACGTAGTAAAAGCAACCCCACTATATCCACAATGCCAATACGGTGGCACTCCTCTAGAAAACCATGTGCGTCCTCTAAAGGGCAAACCACAGAAAGTAGGAGGGTGATACTTGTTGAAACTCACAAGTCTAAGATGTTCTTCCTCAAATGTTGCTACCCTAATCACGGGTTGAACTGGAACAACAGGCTGCATCGACACTGTCGCGCCCCTTTTTCACTCCTCGCGTCGGGAGAATCGGGTTAATGACATTTTGGGTATAAGACAACTCATTCCTTTTGGGAATTGGTTTTGCTAAGAGTTTTCACCTAATGATTTATGGTGCATTAGGACACCTACGGGGTTTAATTCTAAGTTTGTTTGATAACCAGAGATAGGGTAAGTGCTTGAAATTATCCTAAGAGGAAGGTGTTAGGCACCATTCAAGATCCACTAGTATGGTTCCCGGCCAGATAGTTCTTTGTGAATTTGGTTCAATTGACATATAAGCAAATAAGGCTAAAATAAGAGGGGATTTTAATAAACAACCGTTTGAAAGTAAACAAAGTATGAAAGAGCAATTAAGGTTGATTTTAAACAAGGAATTGCAATGCTTTAAAAGAAAGGGAAGATAAAGGAAGGGGGGTCCTAGGTTTATTAAAAATATGGATCACATCAATGCAATACCCGATAATCACTCCTCAAAAGAGGGGCTACACGTGGTATTAGCGCACCAGTCATCATATCCATATCTACCCTTTCCCATCCCGTTTAAGGTACTAAAGCACGGATTGGTCTCGAACACTATTGCATGCTATTACCCATCCCATTCCTATTAGTCCCGAAGGAACTTAGGACTACTATTCCTAAGGGGGGGGATATTAGGCTGATTTTGGTTTCAAAAGGTGAAAATCTAAGGCGACATACAAAATAAATAATCGGTATGTTAAAGGAAACATGTAAACAAATAAAGGATCATGTATACTTCCTCAAACAAACACATAAATAACATGACTTGCACATACATTTAGGGTTTGATTAAAAATACTAAAGACGGGTGGAGTTCAATTGCTGAAGCAGACCAACTTAATACATAACTCAGATAAGAAGTCCGAATCAAGCCAGCCTGCTGGTTGTAGCAATTTCTAATGGCAGATTCAATTTAATTGTTATTACCCTAAGACTTGCCTAAGTGTTTGGGTAAGCTATTAGGAATATAGTATATACTTACTTATTTAGAAGTGTGGAAAAGCAGAACAACTTTTAAACGAATGGTTTGAGACCCTATTGGCATGCTTGCTAGACCTCTTTAAATAAGGAAATTAGATTATTTAAAACTGATTGAGAATAAGCTGGTTTTAAAATAGACTAGTTTCAGATTCTACAGGCGATAGTATATACTATTGTTGATTTTAAACCCTATGGACATGATATCTAACATTGAATATGAATAGAAACGAACAAGATTTTTTTACTTACTTTGGGAATCCATATAAGCATGATTTATACGAAGGGATACTGATTTTAATGATGTTTGATTTTAACCATTTAGATCCTAATAGCATGGTATCTAAAATGCAGAATTAAACATGAATAATCTAAAACAACAGATCCTATAGACATGATTTCTATTGTAGCTATTTTTAGTTCTTATAGGCGTGATTTCTAGATTGCAGAATTAAACATGCAGAATCTCAAATCTTATAGGCATCATTTCTAAATTGCAGAATTAAACGTGCATAATCTAAAACAACAGATCTTATAGACATGATTTCTATAGTGGTCATTTTTAGTTCCTATAGGCATGATTTCTAAATTGCAGAATTAAACATGTAGAATCTTAAGTCCTATAGACCTGATATCTACCCTCAAGCATGCATAATTCCCAACTTTTTTCACTAGCCAACACCAGTGTTTATTAAAGAAGCTATTACAGACCCAGTAATGAATTACATCAGAAAAGTACAAAGAAACGTTACAACCAGAGGAAGCCCGATTCTTGACTTTCTCTTTGAGTTATGGAATAAACCACCTCAAATGCCATTTATCCAAAGCCTTTCTTAGACTTGAGTGTATCAAAGTTTCCTAAGGGTCTCAAGGGGACCCCAAGCAGTGCTCACACCCAAGTTACCTAATCAGAATAGAGATGAGTGCAGTGTGGAAATACCAGCCCTTATGTATCCAAGTTCAGAGGGAGCTCATGGGTCCCAAGGCAAGGCTCACATAAAGAGGGCAGACCTTAAGTCTAAGAAGATATTGGAAGTGCAGGAATAGAGTTTTAAAACTGGGGGGGGGGGTTGAAAGAGAGGGGTAAATATTGGTAGGGAAACAGTTACAGAGTTGATAACTTCATACAAAAGGGGGTCAGGGGTTGGGAATTCATTGCAAAGAGCTTATGTACTTAGGAAATGGTTAGCTTTGGACACGCACAACAATAGAAGATGTTGGCATGCCTATAAGCCCACCAGAACATACAATACTAGAGAAAACATAGAGGTTATGATCCTAGGGGGATCAAATTTGGGTCATGGACTATAATGATCAATGCTGCCATGCCCCATACTAAACATAGATACCAAACACATTGGGGATAGGGATTTAAGGTTCACAAGTAAGTAACAGAAACATTAATTCAGAACAGAAAAGGCAGAATACAACATGCATAATGATGAAACTAGTTAAATACAAACATGAGGCAAACAGGAATGACAGAAACAGCAAGGAAACATGTTGTTATTGATGCTGAAAATTAGTTAGAACATACCGGTCATAGAAGAAAAGTACAGTATAGAAAAGTAAGTAGGACTCCAAAATCTATCCTTGGCTTTCATCCGGCTAAACAGAAAGTAGCACAAGTAGCAATAAAGCAAGAGAGAGTTTTTGAGTGTAAGTGTGTGTTTTGTACTTAATATTGTTTGTGTTTTGAAAGAAAGAAGTATAGGGCATTTATAGCTTTCTGAAAACGAGTAAAAAAGAAGTAATAAGTTGTAAAAATGGAAACAATCACAATTCAAAATCAATTATACAAGTGATTTCCTTTAATTAAGGGATCACTTGCTTAACTGCTAGTGACAGGTTCAAAATAAGGAAAAAAATCAATTTGTAAGTAGACTGATAGTTGCCATAAATGAAGTAGTAGAACATTAAGTAAGCAATCAAGTCTAGGTACAGAAATACACTAATTTTGGAAAGAATTCAGTAAGGCAAGACAGGAAAAGAAATCAATTAACATTAACAAGCGAGTGAAATTAGAATTTCACAAAGGAAATTTTTTAAAATTAGTCAGGAAATTGAAGGTCAATCAAAGAAGGAAATTCATCACATAAATAGAGTGCACAAACACTAGACATGTGAGGCCAAACTATTGGCAAAAAAGAAAAAGCATGAAATAATAGCACAAAGTTAGTAGACGGCAAACTTTCAAAGCATGATAGTCATGTAGGTTAGGTCACATTGAATCAGTAGTGAAGAAACATAAAATATCAAAGCATGCGAAGATCTCACTGTAGCAGGTGAAGAAAACCCACTTTGAAACATTAGGGTTTCGAGCATAATCGAGTTTTAGAGAAGATAAAAATCCAGAATCAGAAGAATCACACGAAGGAATAAGGGATTTTGAAATAAAGAACTTCAAATCGAGTCATGTACTTAAACGAATGGTCTCACACCCAAAGCCATAGGGTTTTCAACAATAGTAGAGTTTTAAAAGAGGATAAATAAGCGAATCAGACAAAACTCAAACAAATAAGCATTCATCTAATAAAAAGTCAAAAGAAATTAGGGCTTTTAACATGCAAACCCAGGTAGAAGAACGATATAAACAAACATAGCAAAATATGTCCAAAAAATCAGAGAAAAGTTTCGAAATAACTTAACAAGAAAACCCTAATCGGAAAAGATAAAGATTTTTGAAAGCAGAGTTTTAAAAGTAACTTCGAGAAAAAATTCTTAGAAGTTCAAAGCAAACATAGATCTGAAGCAGATCTAGAAGAAATCGAAAGAACCTTAGAGAATAGGGTTTTAGAAGAACCCCTAAATGATGAGAAAGACTTGAAAACCAACGATCTAAGAAGGAGAGTCAAAAGTCTGACTCGAATAGCCATGGCTGGCTAGAGAAAGTTTAGAGATGACCGAAGAACAATCATCGAGCAAAGACTGGACAAAACCCATTCAGGATCTGGTCATGAGACCACAGAAACAAACACGTAGAAACCATGAGAGGATGATACAAGTCTCCGATGACCTTGGAAAGCCATGGATTAGGGTGGCGACGGGTAGGGTTTTATGGGGTTGTAGAGAGAATTTGGGAGAGGAGGGGTTTCAGAGGTGGCGAATTATGAAGAATGAAAAGGGTTTGGGGGGTCTTTAGGTTTAATTAGGAAAGGATTAATGGGAGTCGTTGATCTAAACGATCAACGGTTGGGATTAAATGGGAGTCCGGGAGGGTCATTTAAATGGGTTGTGGGTCGGTCTGAATGGGAATTGGGTCAGAGCAATTGGGCTTCAATTTGAGTTCAACTAGGGCTCAAAATCAGACTATTATTGAAATAAAGTGGGGCTAGCATTTAAATAGCTAATTTCTCATATTTGATTTTATAAATAATAACTAAATAATTTCTGTAAATAAATTAAAGGCACTAAGATGATTTACAGTATATAATTAATTATTTAAAAATAATGGACTTAATTTTTATAAATATAAATGCAATTAAATCTAAAAGAGACTAATATTGTAATTATACGTAATTTAACTTTAAAAATACCGGATCAATTTATAAAAATATGCTAAAAATATATTAGCAATATTTTAGTATAAATATGAGAGTCCAACAAATGAATTACCAAAAATGATGATTTTGGTAATTATTACTAGGTTTTTTATGAATAAAATAGGGAAATAAATTGGTTTAAAAATCTTTAAAAAATAATAAGATATTTAGACACACTTATATATGGATACATATGCTATTTTGAAAGTATTTTACATATTGAAAATACATAGGGAAAAATTGGGTATCAACAGCTGCCCCTCTTTATCCGGGAAGGATGAAAGCGTTGTCGGGTAAAGATATGATGACCAATTTTGACCAAGCGGAACGGTTTGAAGAGGTTTAGGCCATGACCCGGCTTCTGAGCTGCCTACATATCCCTGGTTTTACAAGAATCATGCCATATGTAGTTCGAGGTCCGTCGGCAGAGTATGCCGATAGAGACTTTCAAGAACGGATGTAATATCCAGGACGTGGTGAGTTGTTAAGGTCTGATAGTGTTGCGGGAACCAGAGCAGGATTGCTCCTACTGAGATGGCTGTTGCTCATCGGTTTACCTGCAAATAAGCAATACAAGCATATATTGTGCGTAAATTTAAACATGATGCAAATTCCCATCGGACCATGAAGGTTGTCTTTGGACAGTTATGATGACGTCCTTAGACCATGATGTCCTGGGCCATGAAGCGTATAATGAAGGATTCACAGGCTATAAAATGATGCTCTCGGGCTATGAAAATGGTGCCTCCAAACCATGATGCCTCTGAATAATGATATCCAAAAGATTTAAATGGATCCTCGGGCTATGACATGGTGTTCTCGGGCTATGAGGATGGTGCCTCCGAACGATGACGCCTTTGGATAATTTGGCGATCTTTCAGCTCATGAAATGTGATAGCATGTGGCTATCTTTCATCCATGCAATGTGGCGATCTTTCAGCCATGCAATATGGCGATCTTTCAGTCGTGCAGTGTAGAGATCTTTCAGCCGTGCAGTGTGACGATCTTTTAGCCATGCAATGTGGATGCAGATAGAGGTAGAGCTTAACATCGGAAGGCAAAACTATAGCCTTATGCAAGTTGGAAGGCAGAATAGTAGCCTTATGCAACGCAAATGCGGATAGAGGTAGAGCTTAACCTCGGAAGGCAGAATAGTAGCCTTATGCAATGCAAATGCAGATGGAGGTAGAGCTTAACCTCGGAAGGAAGAATAGTAGCCTTATGTAAGTTGGAAGGAAGAATAATAGTCTTATGCAATGCAAATACAGATGGAGGTAGATCTTAACCTCGGAAGGCAGAATAGTAGTTTGCAAGTTGGAAGGCAGGTAGCCTTATACAATGCAAATGCGGATGCAGGTGGAGGTAGAGCTTAACCTCGGAAGGCAGAATAGTAGCCTTATGCAAGTAATAAAATAGCAAATGGCAGTAGAGTTTCTTAGATGATAGCAAATTGCGGCGTGGCAATTACTGGGAGCATACGGAACATTTATCGGTGCATGCTGACAGTAGATGTTGGTAGGTGCAACAGTTCGGAGAATCGTGTTCTTGAATAACGTTTGTTATATGGGCGGACAATGCGTTCAATAATTTTGTAATCTTCGTACATGTATCCAAAGAAAATTCATGAGTTCTATAAAGGGGGAAAGGTTAGTTCGTATCCCCGTTGGCTCTGCTCGTCTTTGATCTGGTACTATTGTATGTATCATTGGGGTAGTGTTGCTAAACAAAGCAGTTTTGATAACAATCATGTACGATTAAAAAAATTATGAACCACCGACTGTGATGCAATTCAGGACATTGCAACCTCTCCTGCTATGGAATTTTAAGGGTCCTTCTCAAAATTCTGCCCCGGTTCGATGGTTTGATGCTTTTGACTGTTGCTCATGCGACGATCGACTAAAATTACTTCAAAATTTTTGAGGGTGCTCCCCAAAATTCTGCCCCTGTCTCCAATTTTGGGGGAAATGAAAATTTTATTTAATTTTGACCGAACCCATAAGGCTGCCTACGCATCCCCTCTTAAATGGGAATCAGGTCAGACATAGTTTAATTTACATCATATAAGGACATTGTAAAGATTACACATAGTAACGCTTGACTGCATCTGAATTAGTCATCTTTGGCCAGAATTCTCCGTCCATTTCTGCAAGTATGAGGGCTCCTCTTGTCAAAACCCGGTAAACCATGTATGGACCCTGCCAGTTGGGAGAGAACTTCCCTTTGGCCTCGTCTTGATGCGGAAATTTTTTCTTTAATACCAGTTGCCCTGGCGTGAACTGTCTGAGCTTGACTCTCTTGTTGAAGGCTCTGGACATTCTGTTTTGATAAAGTTGACCATGACAAACTGCGTTAATTTTTTCCCCATATACAAGAGTTAGCTGCTCGTAACGACTCATCACCCATTCTGCATCGTCAAGCTTAACTTCTTGCATGTTCCTTAAGGAGGTAATCTCTACTTTGGCAGAAATGACGACCTCTGTACCATAGACCAGCATATAGGGGGTTGCCCTAGTTGATGTGCATACTGTGGTGCAATACCCTAACAGAGCAAATAATAACTTCTCGTGCCACTGTTTATGCTTTTCTATCATTTCCTCAATATTTTCTTGATATTCTTGTTGGCGGCTTCTACAGCTCCGTTCATTTGAGGCCTGTATGTTGTAGAATTCTTGTGTCTGATCTCAAAGGTTTCACACATGGTTTTCATCTAGTTGTTGTTGAGATTGGAGCCATTATCAATGATGATTGACTCTGGAATACCAAATCGACAAATAATGCGGTCCCGGACGAAGTCCGTCATGACCTTCTTAGTCACTGCTTTGTAAGATACTGCTTCGACCCACTTGGTGAGATAGTCAATTTCCACTATGATAAACCTATGTCCGTTGGAAACAACAGGCTCAATTGGTCCAATAACATCCATTCCCCAGGAGGCGAACGACTACGATGAGCTTGTTGCATTAAGCTCATTTGGAGGCACCTTTATCATGTATACATGTATTTGATAGCGGTGGCATTTTCGGATATACTAGATGTAGTTTGTTTCCATAGTCATCGAAAAGTAACCAGCCCGGAGTATCTTCTTTGCTAAAACAAAACCATTCATATGTGGGCCGCATGTACCAGCATGAATTTCTTCTAGCAGTTTGGATGCTTCCTTTGCGTCGACACACCTTAGTAATCCCAGATCAGGAGTCCTTATATACATGATTCCTCCACTGTGAAAGAATTTGTTGGACAATCTCCGCAGTGTGCATTTCTGAGTATGATTGGCAAGCCCCGGGTACTCTCCTTTTGCCAAATATTCCTTGATATCATGAAACCAAGGCTTTTCGTCTGCTTTCTCTTCAACATGGGCCCAGTAAGCTGGCCGATTATGAATTTTCACTGATATGTGAACAATAAAATTCTTATCAGGATGTTGTATTATGGATGACAAGGTAGCCAATGCACCGGTGAATTCATTTTGGATCCTGGGAATATGTTGGAATTCTGTCTTTATGAACCTCTTTCTCAGTTCCTGTACCTGATGCAGATACAAGAGTATCTTGGAGTTCTTGGTTGCCCATTCTTCTCATACCGAATGTATAAGAAAGTCTGAATCTCCAATTACTAGCAACTCTTGAATGTTCATGCCAATGGCCATCTTGAGCCCTAAGATGCAAGCTTCGAACTCGGCCATATTATTTGTGCAGGGGAATCTGAGTTTAGCAGACATCGGATAATGCTGACTGGTTTCTGACACCAAGACTGCTCTTATGCCAACTCCTTTAAAATTTGTTGCTCCATCGAAAAAACATTCTCCAACCATCATAGGATTCTTCAATGTCTTCTCCTATGAATGATACCTTTTCACCGGGAAAATATGTTTTCAAAGGTTCATATTCTCCATCCACGGGGTTTTCAGCAAGGTGGTCTACCAATGCTTGTCCTTTGATCGCCTTCTAAGTTACGTATAAAATGTCGAATTCACTTAGTAGGATTTTCCACTTGGCGAGCCTGCCAGTGGGCATGGGTTTCTGGAAGATGTCCTTTAAAGGGTCCATCCTTGATATGAGATACGTGGTATAAGCACAGAAGTAATGTCTCAGCTTCTGAGCTACCCAAGTCAAAGCACAGTAGGTGCGTTCCAAAAGAGAATACCGAGTTTCATAGTTAGTGAACTTCTTGCTGAGATAGTAAATGGCATGTTCCTTTCTCCCCGTTTCATCCTACTGCCCCAAAACGCAACCGAAGGCTCCATCTAGTACTGCGATTTAGAGTAATAGGGTCTACCTGGCTCCGGTGGGACCAAAACTGGTGGTCTTGATAGGTATTCCTTGATTCTATCGAAGGCCTTCTGGAAATCATCAATCCATTTAGTAGCGGCGTCCTTTTTCAACATCTTAAAGATTGGCTCACAAATAACTGTAGACTGTGCTATGAACCGACTGATATAGTTAAGTCTCCCCGAGAAACTCATCACATCCTTCTTGTTCCTTGGCGATGGAGGTTCCTGAATAGCGTTGACCTTTGATAGATCCAATGCTATTCCCCAGCGTCTCACAATAAACCCAAGCACCTTTTCCGGCGGGAACCCCAAATGCACACTTTACGGGATTCAATTTCAGGTTGTACCTTCACAATCTGTTGAAGAACTTTCTCAGATCTTCCATGTGATCAATGGACTTCTTGGACTTGATGATGACATCATCCACATATACCTCAATTTCTTTGTGTATCATATAGTGAAAAATGGTAATCATGGTCCTCATGTAGGTGGACCCCACATTCTTTTAGCCGAACGACATCATTTTGTAACAATACATTCCCCACGTCATAATAAAAGCCGTTTTCTTAGCATCTTCCTCATCCATCCAGATCTGATGATAACCGGTGAAGAAATCACCGAATGACTATAACTCGTGCTTGGCGCAATTGTCGATCAGGATGTGTCTATTTGGCAAGGGTAAGTCGTCTTTCGGACTGGCCTGGTTGAGATCTCGGTAGTCGACACAGACCCTTACCTTCCTGTCCTTCTTTGGTACTGGTACAATGTTGGCTAACCATGTCAGGTACTCAACTACCCTGAGAACTTTAGCTTTGACTTGTTTAGTGACTTCTTCCTTGATTTTCAAACTCATATCAGGCTTGAACTTTCTGAGCTTTTGCTTCACCGGTGGACATGTTGGATCAATTGGCAGTTTATAGGCCACAATAGATGTACTTAGACCAGTCATGCCATCATATGACCAGGCGAATATGTCCACATGTTCCCTTAGAAATTCTGTGTATTCCTTCTTCTCTTACGACGATAAGTGAATGCTGATTCGCGTTTCCTTAACATTCTCTGCATCTCCCAGGTTAACAATTTCTGTCTTGTCTAGGTTGGACTTAGGTCTATTTTCAAAGTTCTCAACTTCTTTGATGATCTCCTATGGTATATCATCTTCTTCTGAATCAATGTCTGTTTGTTGCGTTGTCTCATTGCATGTTACAGTCATTGGTTCATCAAGATAAGTAATAGTAATATTGTGCAAGTAAAGTAATGAGAGAAAAATCATAAGGTGTTGATTAATAATAAAAAATTGAAATGCTTTGATAAATTCCATAACTGTTTGTAACATTGAAGATCTTATTGCGGAAATCAAAATGCGAAAAGAAAAATTATCTAGTAAAAATAAAAGATAGTGCATGATGCTTGTTCAGCCTTGCTATCCCGAGGCTCGCCGGGCTCTGGTGGTCCTGACGGTCCAATTTTTGAGGTATGCTCCTCTACTCACAACTTGTATGGAAAGACCTTCCTCCCCCTCCTCCTCGAAAACAACACATCAGTCCATGTCATTGTCTTCTAAGAACAAGTTCTTCACTATAACAAGTACTTCCTCTTCGTCTGTCCCGTAAAAAATGTCAACCTGTTGGAAAGTCTGCTCCAAAGGCGATATCGGATGTTCCAGCGAATAGTAAGGACCGCGCCATGGTGGCGACTAGTTGTTAAATTCTTCCCAAGTGTACTCGTAACCCAAACCAAAAGTAGTGTCGTACTTCTTGATCTTTATGGGTTTAGCAATCCCCTGGAGGTTTTTGCCGAGCCCCTTGCCCAGTTCGTACCCACTCCAATTCAATATACTCTTGATCTTGCTGTCCTACCATTTATCCTTATCTACAGCATTGACTCGCTCGATGTGGTGGTAAGTCTCTCCACCTAACTTTCTTTTTCCACATATTGCTGGAATGGTCTGACGACTGTATATAGGATTGCCACTATCACCGTGAATGATCACTTCATGGTGATTCCATTCAAATTTATGGCATGATGCAGTGTTGAAGCCACAGCCCCCGCAGAACTAATCCAAGGGCGTCCTAACAGCAGGTTGTAGGATGCTGGCACATCTATCACTTGGAAGTGAACCTCGAACCAAGTTGGTCCCATTTGCAAACACATACTAATTTCCCCGATGGTGGATCTTTGGGACCCATCAAAAGCCTTCACATTGATTTCTCCTTCTTTTATCTCATGCAGTCCTTTACCCAACTTCTTGAGTGTTATCAGTGGACATATATTAAGGTTGGATCCCCTATCAACCAGGATCCTAGTGATGAAGTAGTCTTCACATTGTACGGTGATATGCAATGCTTTGTTATGACCCAGCCCTTCAGGCGGTAGTTTGTCCTCATAGAAAGTGATTTTGTGGCTTTCTAACACTTTCCCCACTATATTGGCCATTTCTCTGCCAGTGATCCTCACTTAGCACCTTCAACAGAGCATTTTTGTGTGTCTTGGAGTTTTGCAACAAAGAGAGGATAGATATTTGTGCTGGTGTTTTGTTTAGCTGGTCAATGATCCAATACTCCTTGTCCTGTATCTTCCTCCAAAGGTCATTTGGGCCTGTTTAAATGATGAATGGCCGGTTGGCAGCTTGCTTACTTGACTCAGCTAAGTGCTACGGGGTATAGGCTCTTCAAGTCCTTGTCATACCATGTGCCGCAATAGTCTCTTCGAACTTGACTTTGCCTTTCCTCCTAGCCTCGGCCGTATAATCCCAAGGGATAGCTTTTGTATAGAATGAAGACATGGTGGTCATCGCCACTGGAATTGGTGCGGCTACCTTTACTTCAAATGGGACATGTTCCTTGGGTGGTAATACTGTAACCTCAAACGGTGTCGGTGCTTTGGCTGATGGTGCTGCCTCAAACTGAAGTGGGAAAGACACGTCTACCTCAGTGACCTCGGATGGTTGAATCTGGACCATGATGGGGTTAAGATTAACTGCTGGCTTCTTTGGATTATCGTCTTCTATGATCAAACCAATGGATCCCTCGGGATCCCAATCATCCTCTATTTCAATCATGTGAACACCCCTGCCCTTGTGATCTGGTAAGTGGTTGTTGTGAACATTCGGAGTAGCTTCCTTTACTACAATGACCTTGTTGTCAATCAAGGACTGTATCTTGTCCTTTAGAGAGCGGCACTCATCGATGGTGTGTCCCTTCATGCTAAAATGGTATGCACAAGATTTGTTTGGGTTAACCCACTAAGAAGGGTTCTCAGGGGTTGAAGCCGGGATGAGGGTGACATAACCGGAGGTTTTGAGTCCCTCATATAGCTGAACAATGGGTTCGTCAATGGCTGTGTATTATTTTGGTGGTCTCTGATCAAAGTTAGGTCAGGGCCTAGGAAAGTTTTGGTGTATAGAGGGTGATTGGTAATGAGATTGTTGGGCATTGTAGGCTTGGTATACATGTGCAGGTTGGGAATATCTGGGCAAGGTATTCTGATATGTGGGAGGTAGAGGTGACTGATAAGTTAGTGTTGGGGCTTGGTAGGAAGGTGCTTGGTAGTTTGGAGCTGACTGGTATGTGAGTGGAGGTATAGGGTAGGTTTAGTATTTGAGGGGAGACTTGGTCCTTTGTGCAACCATTATGGCCCCCACGTCTCTCTTCTTAGACACACCACCAGACTGTAATGCCTTATTTGTGGCTTGCAAGACCTCGAAGTTTCTAACCATGCCGCTTTTGATACCTTCTTCAATTCGCTCTCTCAGCTTGATAATGTCAGAAAATATATGATTTTCAATCAACATTAGCCGTTCATAGTACTGTGGGTCTTGGGCCTGGACAAAGAATTTGTTCATATGTTCCTCCTCTAAGGCAGGTTTGACCTTAGCAGCTTTCGACCTCCAGCGAGTAGCATACTCGTGAAATGTTTCTGTAGGCTTCTTCTTGCGATTCTGAATGTCGAATACATCCGATGCATTTTTTGTGTTAAATCTAAACCTATCCATGAAATTAGAGGCCATACCTACCCAATTTGACCATTTCTTAGGATCCTGGCTGATGTACCAAGATAGTGCATCTCCCTTCAAACTCATCATGAATAGTTTCATGCGGATCCTTTCGTCCTTTCCTACTCCGACCAGCTTGTCGCAGTATGTTCTTAGATGGACCCTCGGATCACCTGTACCGTCAAACATCTCAAACTGGGAGGTTTGTACCCCTCTGGCAGTTCAACATCTGGTTGTATGCAGAGATCTTTGTAGTTCAACCCTTCAATACCTTTACTTCCCTCGATGCCTTGGATTCGGCTAGTCAATTTCTTAAGCTCTTCAGTCAAATTCCTGATGAGTAAATCCTTCTCCTCAGACTCAGGGGTGCAAGATATAGGTTGGTTGGAGAGTGGTACGGTCTCCACGTAAATAAGGTTGTTTTGGGTGTGGAAGTGGTCATTTGCGGAGTTTTGTGGTTCGGGGATGAGTAACGGATTGCTGTTTGGTGTGTGGCAAGTGTTGCATTGGTTCTTTATTGGAATTGTGGGAAGATTTGGTTTCTTTTGTGGAGGTGTAGGATTTTGGACGTTGGGAAAGATGGTGTCTGGGGTGCTGAGGGAGAAGGATAGGTTGGCAAGGTTCCGAACCTGATCAAGCACTTCTTGAAACTTCAACAATTTCTGCTCTAGTTGTGACACATTTTCATTAGGAACCCGAATACCATAGCCATCAATGGCCTCTGCTGTTGTGATTTCCTTTCTGATGTTCAAATCTTCCATTTTGCTCTTGTTTTTGTTCTTAACAGGACTTAGAGGAAGAGTAGGTAGATGGACCTTGGATCTTTAGAATAGGATGATGTTGCCACAGTGCTCGAACTAACCTTTGGGGGAGGGGAATATCAAAACAAAATGAAATAAAAAGGTAACCAAGTTAGTAAGGATCATAAAAAATGTTACAATATTTAAACACATAGTACATAAATATAAAGTGTGTCCTAATTTGGGAGCCTCGTTGTGCCCGAGGTAGGCCTAGCAACAAGTTGATTTAGAGAACTTAGGATGCTAAATGCCTCATTTCATTGATAAAAAATAGGCGAATCCCAGATTGATACTAAATAAATAGGAAATGAAAATCACTAATGGTCGTTGGCCTTATTACACTTTATAAAGCGAAAAGAATATTTCCTATCTACTTGGCCCCAGAAGGACCTTCCCCAGATTCGGCATCCCTAGCTCCATAGAGCAGCTTTCCCAACTCGCGAAGTCCTGGCAATAGGTAGGCCCTGTCTAGGTGTCCGCCCTTGGTTCCTTCAGTATTTTGGCAATCCTCGACCCTTTTGAGAAACTTCCTCTCCAACTCCATTATGCCTCGCTCCAAGTATCCCAGTCGCTTGTTGGCACTGACAGCCATGTCCTTCCATTCTTCAATTAGATTCTAGTTGGACTCTTGTATCCCACAATGCTCGCTTTTGTACTCCCGAATCCTCTTGCGTAGTTGATTGTATTTGACCTGTGTCTCAGCACTTTTATATATCACTCTGTGACTTCGAACAAACCTAGGCTGGCCCAGACCATCATGATTATCCTCCAACTAGCCTGAATAGTAGGGAGCACAACCAGCGTGATACCTTTCTGGCTCGATAGTATCTCTCCCCATTATGATCTTGCAATGCCATATATGCTGAGCTTGGCATTTGTAAGGACTATCATCATCCTGGAAGTCAGCTTGGAAATGACTCATCTTGTCGACCCTGGGTATAACTTGTTTTCTACCGGCTTGTCACATAACTCGGAGAGGGACGTAAGGATATGTTCCCCTCAGACCAATAAGTATCAGAAAAGGTGCATTTCTGGATCGGGTGATGAATTCCTTGGTCGGAAACCACTCGAACATCGACTGGACCTGTTCTTCAGTCAGGTTATCAAATAGCTCTACCCATCCCTTGGCATGTTCTGGATGAGCGAACATATTGGGCATGTAATTCATTTTCTTTGGATGATGGAAAGCGATATGGTCATCCCACTCCCTTCGTTGGATATCTTGTCGATATTCACCCCTTTGAAGATGCTCCACAAGCCAGAGTTGAAGTAGCAAATTGCAACCCTTGAAGTGTTTTACACCCTGTTGACACTTCTCCAAGACTCGGTATATGTCCGTAATTATCATGGGCACGATGCTGAATGGTTTCCCGCCAATCCTTTCCATAAGGGTCTTAGTTACCATGGCTAGCTTGGTATGGATCCTTGCTTTCTTTGTCGGAAACATGATCAACACCGAGAAACAAAACATAAATACGAAGACCCTTTGATGAATGTGTCCTAAAGATGTAATGGCAAACTCATCTGTGTAGGAACGATAGGATTTGCTGTGATAGTACCTCTCATACAAATAGTCAAAGCGGATGTAGGATTCCTTTAGACGTGTCAACTCTGGATTCTTCTTTAGACCCATCATTTTGAGGAAACCCCTGCCCTTACGGTTCTCCAGCATTAGTAGACCTGGAGTCTCCCAGACTATACCGACTAACCCTCACATATTTTCTAACAGGGGTGTTATTTCAATGTCCCCAAAACAGAACACAGCCGTTTCACAATCCCAGAACAGTGTAGTAGCCTCTATGATCTTGTTGTTGGGTTGGACTTCTAAAAGGGATGGTAGATTTCCCAGATATTTTTGGACGAGAGTTTGATCACTAGAGTGAAGATCCCTCTACCAACTTAGCAACCTTGGATGGATGTTGGTGACCATGCCGAATCTAGGGACTTTGTGCCTCATATTTCTGCAAGGCAAATAAGGTTAGGCCCTTACCCCCACCGGACTTGACTATTAATACCAACAATTAGCATGACACATTTTAGTTCTCCAAATAAATACACAGAACATGGTGATGTCTGTTTGGGTTTAGGGAAACCCAGTGCACTTTGGACAAGGTTATCTTAAAGGATCATTATGTGGACAACATAACTGACCCAACTAGGTTTGACCATGATGCATGCACAGTTTAAACAGAATAAGGTTTCTATGGGGTTTTATACTGGTACCCTTGAGCGGACAACTCAAGGGGGAAGGTACGGAACCGTCGACTACACCGTTGATCAACTGGTTTTATCGCAAATATGTCTTTCCGAATTTAGGGGTAATAATATAGGAAGAGTGCAACCACTTATTATAAGGCGTTGCTATGGTATTTGTTTGGCACGAGTGGAATATGATGTTGATCATGATTATGCAATAATTTAAAGGATGTTGTCACGTATTTGCATGTTTAAGAAAGCAATAAATACAACAGTTTATAACATTAAAGCAGCAATAAAGAAAAGAAAAGAAGAAGATAAGTCAGTTTCGCTTTGCAAAAGAAATTAAATATTTGAAAGAATTTAAACATGTAATTGCATATGTAGAGAAAGTACAAATTCACAAGCATAATCTGAAATAGTAAAAGACTAATTATCCCCCGCAGAGTTGTCATGCTGTCGCGCCCCCTTTTTTCCCTCCTCGCGTCGGGAGAATCGGGTTAATGACATTTTGGGTATAAGACAACATATTCCTTTTGGGAATTGGGGTTTTTTTTGAAGAGTCACAACCTAATGATTTATGGTTCATTAGGACACCTACGGGGTTTAATTCTAAGTTCGTTTGATAATCAGAGATAGGGTAAGGTCTTGAAATTATCCTAAGGAGAAGGTGTTAGGCACCCCTCAAGATCCACTAGTGTGGTTCCCGGCCAGATAGTTCTTTGTGAATTTGGTTCAATTGACATATAAGCAAATAAGGCTCAAATAAGAGGGGATTTTAATAAACAACCATTTGAAAGTAAACAAAGTATGAAAGAGAAAATAAGGCTGATTTTAAACAAGGAATTGCAATGCTTTAAAAGAATGGGAAGATAAAGGAAGGGGAGTTCTAGGTTTATTAAAAATATGGATCACATCAATGCAATACCCGGTAATCACTCCTCAAAAGAGGGGCTAAACGTGGTATTAGCGCACCGTTCATCATATCCATATCTACCCTTTCCCACATCGTTTAAGATACTAAATCGCAGATTGGTCTCGAACACTATTGCATGATATTAACCATCCCATTCCTATCAGTCCCGGAGGAACTTATGATTACTATTCCTAAAGGGGAGGGATATTAGGCTGATTTTGGTTTCAAAAGGTAAAAACCTAAGGCGACATACAAAATAAATAATACGGCATGTTAAGGGAAATATGTAAACAAGTAAAGGCTCATGTATACCTCCTCAAATAAACACATAAATAACATGACTTGTACATACATTTAGGGTCAGATTAAAAATACTAAAGACGAGGGGAGTTCAATTGTTGAAGCAGACCACCTTAATACATAACTCAGATAAGAAGTTTGAATCAGGCCTGCCTACTGGTTGTACCAATTTCAAAAGGCGGATTCAATTTTATTGATATTACCCTAAGGCTTGCCCAAGTGTTTGGGTGAGCTCTTAGGAACATAATATCTACTTACTGATTTAGAAGTGTGGCAAAGCAGAACAACTTTTAAACGAATTGTTTGAGACCCTATGGCATGCTTGCTAGACCTCGTTAAATAAGAAAATTAGATTATTTAAAACTGATTGAGAATAAGCTAGTTTTAAAACTGACTGGTTTCAGATTCTGCAGGCAATAGTATCTACTATTGCTGATTTTAAACCCTATGGACATGATATCTAACATTGAATGTGAATAAAAACGAACCCGATTTTTTTTACTTACTTTGTGAATCCCTATAAGCATGATTTCTACGAAGGGATACTGATTTTAATGATATCTGATTTAACCATTTAGATCCTAATAGCATGGTATCTAAAATGCAGAATTAAACATGCATAATCTAAAACAACAGATCCTATAGACATGATTTCTATTATGGCCATTTTTAGTTCATATAGACATAATTTCTAGATTGCAGAATTAAACATGCAGAATCTCAAGTCTTATAGGCATGATTTCTAAATTGCAGAATTAAACATGCATAATCTAAAACAACAGATCCTACAGACATGATTTCTATTGTGGCCATTTTTAATTCCTATAGGCATGATTTCTAAATTGCAGAATTAAACATGCAGAATCTTAAGTCCTATAGACATGATATCTACCCTGAAGCATGCATAATTCCTAACCCTTTTTACTAGCCAACCCCAATGTTTATTACAGAAATTATTACAGACCCAGTAATGGATTACATCAGAAAAATTACAACTAGAGGAAGCCTGATTCTTGACTTCCTATATGAGTTATGGAATAAACCATGCCATTGATCCAAAGCCTTTCTCAAACTTGAGTGTGTTAAAGTTCCCTAAGGGTCTCAAGGGGACCCTGGGGCAGTGCTCACACCCAAGTTACATAACCAAAATATAGATGAGTGCAGTGTGAAAATGCCAGCCTTTATGTGTCTAAATTCATAGGGAGCTCATGGGTCCCAAGGCAAGGCTCACATAAATGGGGCAGACCTTAAGTCTAAGAAGATAGTGGAAGTGCAGGAATAGAGTTTTAAAACTGGGGGGGGGGGTTGAAAGAGAGGGGTAAATATTGGTAGGGAAACAGTTACAGAGTTGATAACTTCATACAAAAGGGGGTCAGGGGTTGGGAATTCATTGCAAAGAGCTTATGTACTTAGGAAATGGTCAGCTTTGGACACGCACAACAATAGAAGATGCTGGCATGCCTATAAGCCCACCAGAACATACAATACTAGAGAAAACATAGAGGTTATGATCCTAGGGGGATCAAGTTTGGGTCATGGACTATAATGATCAATGCTGCCATGCCCCATACTAAACATAGATACCAAACACATTGGGGATAGGGATTTAAGGTTCACAAGTAAGTAACAGAAACATTAATTCAGAACAGAAAAGGCAGAATACAACATGCATAATGATGAAACTAGTTAAATACAAACATGAGGCAAACAGGAATGACAGAAACAGCAAGGAAACATGTTGTTATTGATGCTGAAAATTAGTTAGAACATACCGGTCATAGAAGAAAAGTGCAGTAAAGAAAAGTAAGCACGACTCCAAAATCTAGCCTTCGCTTTCAGCTGGGTAAACAGATAGTAGCACAAGTAGCAGTAAAACAAGAGAGAGTTTTTGAGTGTAAGTGTGTGTTTTGTACTTAATATTGTTCGAGTTTTGAAAGAAAGAAGTATAGGTATTTATAGCTTTCTGAAAATGAGTAAAAGAGAAGTAGTAAGCTGCAAACATGGAAACAATCACAATTCATAATCAATTATACAAGTGATTGCCTTTAACAAAGGGATCGCTTGCTTAACGGGCAGTGACAGGTTCAAAATAAGGAAAGAAATCAATTTGTTAGCAGGCTGATAGTTGCCATAAAAGAAGTAGTAGGACATTAAGTAAGCAATCAAGTCTAGGTACAGAAATACACTAATTTTGAAAAGAATTCAGTAAGGCAAGACAGGAAAAGAAATCAATTAACCTTAAAAGGCGAGTGAAATCAGAATTTCACAAAGGAAAAGTTTAAAATTAGTCACAAAATTGAAGGTCAATCAAAGAAGGAAACACAGCACATAAATAGAGTGCACAAACACTAGACATGCAAGGCCAAACTATTGGCAAAAAGAAACAACATGAAATAATAGCATAAAGTTAGCAGACGGAAAACATTCGAAGCATGATAGTCATGTAGGTCAGGTCACATTGAATCAGTAGTGAAGAAACATAGAATATCAAAGCATGCGAAGATCTCACAGTAGCAGGTGAAGAAAACCCCCTTTGAAAAATTAGGGTTTCGAACATAATCGAGTTTTAGAGAAGATAGAAATCCAGAATCAGAAGAATCAAACGAAGGAATAAGGGATTTTGAAATCGAGTCATGTACTTAAACGAACGGTATCAGACCCAAAGTTGTAGGGTTTTCAACAATAGTAGAGTTTTAAAAGAGGATAAACAAGCGAATTAGACAAAACTCAAACAAACAAGCATTCATCTAATAAACAGCCAAAAGAAATTAGGGCTTTTAACATGCAAACCCAGGTAGAAGAACGATATAAGAAAACATAGCAAAATATATCCAGAAAATCAGAGAAAAGTTTCGAAACTTAACAAGAAAACCCTAATCGGAAAAGATAAAGAGTTTTAAAAGAAGAGTTTTAAAAGAAACTTCGAGAAAAAATGCTTATAAGTTCAAAGCAAACATAGATCTGAAGCAGATCTAAAATAAATCGAAAGAACCTTAGAGATTAGGGTTTCAGAAGAACCCCCAAATGATGAGAAATGCCTTGAAAACCAACGATCTAAGCAGGAAAGTCAAAAGTTTGACTCGAATAGCTATGGCTGGCCGGAGAAAGGTCAGAGACGACTGGAGAACAGTCATCGAGCAAAGACTGGACAAAACCCCTTCAGGATCTGGTCACGAGACCACATAAACGAATACGTAGAAACCATGAGAAGATGATACAAGTCTCCGATGACCTTGGAAGGACATGGATTAGGGCAGATTAGGGTGGCGGCGGCTAGGGTTTGATGGGGTTGTAGAGAGAATTTGGGAGAGGAGGGGTTTCAGAGGCGGCGGATTATGAAGAATGAAAAGGGTTTGAGGGGTCTTTGGGTTTAATTACGAAAGGATTAATGGGAGCCATTGATCTAAACGATCAATGGCTGGGATTAAATTGGAGTCCGGGTGGGTCATTTAAATGGGTTGTGGGTCGCTTTGAATGGGAATTAGTCGGATCAATTGGGTTCAATTGGGGTTCAAAATCAGGCTATAATTGAAATAAAGTGGGGCTAGCATTTAAATAGCCAATTTCTCCTATTTGATTTTATAAAAAATAATAAAATAATTTCTATAAATAAATTAAAGGTACTAAGATGGTTTATAGTATATAATTAATTATTTAAAAATACTGGACTTAGTTTTTATAAATATAAACGCAATTAAGTCTAAAAGAGGCTAATATTGCAATTATATGCAATTTAGCTTTAAAAATACTGGATCAATTTATAAAAATATGATTTTAGTATAAATATGAGAGTCCAACAAATGAATTACCAAAAATGATGATTTTGGTAATTATTCCTGGGGTTTTTTATGAATGAATTAAGGAAATAAATTGGTTTAAAAATCTTTAAAAATTAAGGAAAAATAATAAGATATTTGAATACACTTATATATGCATACATATGTTATTTTGAAAGTATTTTGCATATTGAAAATACATAGGGAAAAATTGGGTATCAACAGACAGCACACACCGGAACCTGACCAATGTGAGCCCGATGCTCTAGAGTACATGCGGCGGGAGTCGAAGCTCCTCCCCTAGTCTGCGAAGTAGCTGGTGCAACTAGAATCAACCTTACCTAAGACAATGTACCAAACATGCTCAAGAACTATGCTAAAGTCTCCCAAAGTCCTGAGGTAGCAACAGGCGCCTCTGGTACTTGTCCCCCAACTGGAGCTACTGGCGGCTCCTCAACTGCTACTCTGATAGGTGATCTAGCTGCGGCACGTGCTCCTCCTCAGCCTCTGCCTTTGCCCTATCCCCTAGAAACACTGGCTCTAGGGGCAGCGTCATCAGTAACTACAGCTTGTGTCCTCAGTGAGAGATTATAATGACAAAGGCTCAAAATCCAAGGTCAATAAACTCACACGATAGGCATGAAAGAAGTAAAGTCTTCCTAATAGTTCTATAGCCTCTCAATGATAAGCGCAGACGTCTCCGTACTGATCTGCAAGACACTACTAGACTCGCTTCTGACTTGCTGAATCTATGAACCTAGAGCTATGATACCAACTTATCACGACCCCAAATTTTCCTCCATAGGATATTGTGATGGCACCTAGTTACAAAGCCAACAATCCCAAAACTGGTAGTACAAGTCATAAGCTCTAATGAGTTTGCTAGAAAATCCCTAAGTACAACTGTTTCAGAATAGAAATAAATAGTACAAGTACAATATCAGAAGGTGACTCTGAGGCCTGCGAACGTGACAACAAGTTTACCTTAAGTCTCCACAATAAAACCCGAACAACTAGCTACTGATCAAACAAACTTTGAAATACCTGTATCTACACAAAAATGTGCAGAAAACGTAGCATGAGTACACCATAGTGGTACTCAGTAAGTATCAAGACTAACCTCAACGAAGTAATGACGAGGGACAGTCAAGACACCTACTGGACTAAACAACCTGAACAAGTATAAATGTGAACTAGCAGGGGACAATATCAATATAGAGCTAAGCATGATAACAATAACAAAGCAATGCTTATAATAGGAAACTATATGCAACAATTAGCAAAAAGGAACAAACAGGTAATAACGTTGTAGAGTAAGCTAAATACAGTATTAGTCTGGTGAAACCAAATAAAGGAAAACAAGTAACAACTCAATAAGAACAACCGCTTTCACACCAGATTTATTCAAGAATTTCCATGAGGTACCAAACCTCATAATCACAAATCACAGGTCCCGATTCATGAACTCTAATCACTTGGCATCTTGTGCCCACATCAAATTCATAAGCGCATGGACGACTCACATGCCAAGAGAGTGACAATATCTAATATCCGCACGGACCACTCACGTGCCAATACTAACAATGACTCATGACCACACAGACAACTCATATACCGATAGAACAACTCTCCTATAGAAGGCAAGTAGACAAGAGTACATATAAGTGGTATATAACATCAGGGTTCATCTTCTTGAACCGATATGGGTGATTAATTACGTGTATGCTTGTACTAGTGTTCTATCACAATTCAAGCCAACAAGTAAGAGTAGAGACAATAAATGGTGCATAAGAAATGATCATCACAAAATATACAAGGTATAACTCACACAAGGTAGGCACACCACTACACAAACATCAACAATTTAATGCCCCCAAGCTATCACAAGTCATCACAAATCATTCCCCAACATAGCCCATCTTTTCTCGCCATGTACACAACAATAAAGTAAGTACCCGCCTTGTCTCGCTGCACCCACATGATAATATTCCCACCTTAGATAGTCACATGCACAAGCCAACGTATATAGCCTGCCTTGTCATGCTACATGCGTAAATATCAATAATAACAACAGCATGGACAACTCAAGTGCGAACACCCCAACAATCATCTCAACAATACCACGAATGCCAAACATAACAACAGAGTAAAATGACTTTCACAACATATGACCATATGCCACAACATTTCCTCAAACATAGTTTCAATACCACAACCACACATATCCCTCAACTCAACAACACTGAGTACAATAGCAACAACAATAATAACACGAGAGTATGGCAAGTAAATCAACACAAGAAATTCAAACTACAAATACTACTGCTAAGGTATGACCCTTGTCCATTATTTTTCTTTACATATATTACGAATTGGACTAATGCTTGCAGATAAAGGCTAAGGAATGATGTATCTCTTAGGCCTGAAAGCACATGTTGCACTTTTTTCTCTTGAATCGGTTTTGTCCCAAATGGGTTTTCCGGAAAGGTTTTTAATGAGGAAACAGTGGATCATTCTAAACATAGAATTGAAGACCAGTTACGCACCGGAGTCGAGGATCACATCAACAATATCCAATCCTTCTCTACGATCGGCCTCGAATATTCGAGGACATCACCCTCGGATAATTATTTTAGCAAGGAAGGAAACTGTGTGCTCGAACAGCCTAGGCTCGGTGGATAGGATTTATTGTAAGGGCCAAAAAGTCAAATGAAACGTGCCCACATAGACCACTTAACCCACAACACAAAGCTTGTACACATTTACAATATTGTATGTTGCGCACAGAAATGAAAGAAAGTTTCTACCTTGCATATACATATTTTATATCCTAAAAACTACTACATTTTTTTCCTTAAGGACCTCGAGCCCAAGGTCTACCTCTATCCAGATCCAAGAGATCACCCCTACATGGGGACTGTTGTCCAAGACAAACTCAGACGACTCGGGTTTTCAAAGCCCCGAGGCAGAAAAACTTTTAGGAAGTGCCCGAACCTTAAAAGCTATGTCTATTGTGACTCGGGGATTGTCGTCTTGGGTAAGCCCGGACGGATCGGATATCGAAATGCAGGGTAATAAGCCTATTGGTTGGTACCCGAACTTAAAAGTCTATGACCATCCTAAAAACAGCTCGCAGATGTCCGAAACCCACAACCAAAACATAAGACCTTAAAAATTTGCAAACCGATTCAATGGCTACCTGACAAGATTATAATCTAAAATATTCTAAGTAAGCACTTCGGGGAAAGCTTCTGGTCATACCAAGCCCTCACGAGTCTTAAGCAAAATTGCATCGAGAACGAGCCTTGTTCAAACCTCCGAACAAGACCTTATTATTACGTGTAAGGCATTCAAAATCTTTGCAATCTTAAAGAAAAAGCAAAAAGAAACAAATAATTCGCTGAGACAAGCGGGACAGATTGCAACTATATTGTCTGAGAGAATCACAGGTACTCTGCCAACTGATACTGAGAAGAATCCCAAAGAAATGGTGAATGTTGTGACCTTGAGAAGTGACAAGTGTTGAAAGAACCCACTCCAGTCCAAAAAGAGGTGATACCTGAAAAAGAAAGTGGGGATGAGTTGAAAATTGAAGTTGATAAGATAAAGAATGCAATAAGGCAGTAGAGTAAAAGAAGAAGGAAAGAAACCTCGAGAAGGGAGGAACATGATGTGAGTGAGTATATGCTTGCTCTACCATTTCCCTAAAAGTTGTATAGAGAAAAGTTGGACAAGTAGTTTGAGAGATTTCTAGACATGCTGAGACATGTTAATGTAAACCTGCCATTCATTGAAGTTCTCTCACAAACGCTAGCTTATGCAAAGTTTTTGAAGGAGATCCTTACAAAGAAGAGGAAGATAGAAGAGACAATGGTGGTCAAGCTCACAGAGCATTGCAGTGCAATCTTGCAAAACAAACTTGTAAGGCCCCATAAAATTTTACCTAAGAACCCGGGATTTTGTTGTGCCGGTACGGACTTTTTGGGTTGAAAAATGCGTTGGGGAGTAAAGGAAATTTTTTGGCAGAGTCAGGTATTTCTGCGGTCCACTTTGCGATCACAGAACCACTATGTGGACCGTAGAATGGCTGTAGAGTGAATTATAAACGGGAAAGTTTTGATGCCCTTTTTGCAGTCGATTATGCGACCGCAGAACAGGTCTGCGGGCCGCATAATAATCACATACCCAGTCAGTTTTGCCCAGTTCCTGAGGACTATTTTGCGACCCATTTTGCTGTCCGCATAAGCATTGTGCGGTCGCATATGTTACCGCAGATCCTGTTCCGGAGCTTCATTTTTGGGTTTTTATAACCTGACCCTACTTTGTTAAAATAGACGTAATGGACCATTTTTTAGCTAAAATCTGATACTTTTAGAGTAAGAGACTATCCTAGAGTGGGAGAGTGATCTTCAATAAATGTCCTTCAATTCATGCTCATATATTTGAAGAGTAACAAGGAAAACTCACTAGGTCTTCATCCTAGAGGTAAGATTCTATACCTTAGCCCTTAATTTTGAATTTTAACTAAAAATGGGTAATCGGCAAGACAAATCTTGGGTATGGGGTTGTTTATTTTGCATGAATGTGTTATCAAAGGGTGTAGGAAGATTGTGAGCTAAAAATGGTAAAGAATGGGTTGTGAGATGATGGAATCCACCATAAAAGGACATTGAAACCTTAATGCACACCTAGTGTTTGATAAAATGCTCAAATGAGCTAGAACCATGATCATCTTCCTAATTTTAGGTTCAATTTGTTATATTTATAAAATAGATTGAAGTTGCTAAGAATTCCAGAATATTTTAGAGTTTAAGGAAGCTCAATTAGGGTATGTTGGCTAAACTCCTTTCTTAGAATGGAATCCCACGATGTTCATGTAAGTTATGTAAGACCCGAGTTGGTCATTATGAAATTGGCTAATCTGAGTAAACTTGTGTTGAAAGATATATGTTTAATGTGTATTCCAAATGCTTTTATCATGCTATGTTATCATTTGTGAATGTGTTCAAAGTATGGGCTGTGTGTTAAGAATGTTACGACTTGAAGTCAAGATTGAATGAAGGTTATTATGCCAAATTATGTGAAAACCCTGTATATGTCTAAAACTCTTAATGCTCACATGTGTACTTAAAGTCTTGAATTGAAAAGCCTTGTTGTTGATAATGATGATGATGTTTGAAAGTGAAAAGGGTGAGCATGAAATACGATAATTGTGGCTACTAGTGCCAATGAATTGAAAAGATGTGAAAATAGTATGAGATGAGATAGTTGATAGGAAAGGATGAAGTCACTGGTGAGACGGCCTAGCCGATCGAGTCATGATCGGACGCTAAGCCACACACAGTGGTGATCATGTTGGAAATTATAATTGAACTTGTGATTGTGGTTGATGTCTTAAATGAGACGTTTTAGTCGATCAGGTCATGATCAAACTCTGTGTAAAGTACGGTGGTATTGTGAATGATGGTATATCGGTACTAAAGATCTCCCAACCTAAAAACATGCAAATTTACTTGAAAACTTATGTGATTCTTAACTTGATGTTTGGTATCGTTTGAGGCTTCTATTCACTTCATGTTTGTTCCTCCTTGTATTATCACTCATTCTATTGAGAGAGTGTTTAATTATACATACTAGTACTATTCCATATGTACTAACGTTTCTTTTGCCATGGGCGCTGCATTTTCAATGGATGCAGGTGGTTCCACCGCATGAGGCATTGGTTAGTGATGGCAGTACACCCTCTTCCCATCAGACTTAGTGAGCCCCACTTCATTTCGGGGTCATGTATCTTTTGTTCTTTGTGTATGGTGTTTGAGGTATAGTTGGGTCCTTGTTGCTGGCACTATCATAGTACTCCTTTATATCTAATAGAGGCTCCATAGACATAGTGTGGATTGTATATAGCTTTTGGGAAAGTTAAACAAGTTATGTTGTATTTTGATCACTTGTTCCACTTCAAATCATGAAAATGCGTGTATTTTGAGACTTGTTAAATAGAGTAACTAATGGTAACTGTCACACCTCCTTTTTCCGCTACTACACCCCGGGAGGGGTATAATAAAAGGATTTTTTCCAATTAAAGGACAATCGAAATGGAATTCGTTTATCAAGAGATTCAGAGTCGCCACTTGAGAGATTTATGGTGTCCCAAGTCACCGGTTTGAATCCCGAATCGAGGAAAGAGTTTGACTCTGTTTAACAGTCGCGAACCAGAAATCTGGGTAAGGAATTCTGTTAACCCGGGAGAAGGGGTTAGGCACTCCCGAGTTCTGTGGTTCTAGCACGGTCGCTCAACTGCTATATTTGGCTAAATTTTTTATTTTAATACATGTTAAACCTACAATGTAATTTTAAAGTTATTTACCTCTTTTTGTCAATTATTATTTTATTTAAGAAAATGAATGTCGTTTAAAATGTATTTTCGGATCATGTCACATGAAATGCGTTCGGATCCTCGACACATTCTTATTCGACGTTTTGGGATTTGGATTTGGGTTGCATGAAATGCACACCCGTATTTAGGAAGATACAATTATCAAAAGCGCGCCTAAAATGACTAACGTATTATTTACTTTGCGGAGGGCCGTGAAATTCGCTAAACGGCACGCCCTAAATTTTAAGTATTTTTAATTAAGTAATTGATGAGGGCCCCGCGATTATGCATTTGATTTGGGCGAGGCTCGTCTCATTTTTATTAAAAGTCCATCCTAAAGTAAACTACAATTTTCTATTTTTGTTCTTTATCTCTAAAGGTTAATTAATCCATGAATATGAATTCGAGTCTCAAATTCAAGTCCGAATTCAAACAAAAGGGTAAAACCTTTTAGCTTGAACCCGCTACCTAATTCAAAACTTGATTTCATATTTATGAATTTAATTTTCCATATTCCTACTTATATATTTTTTTAAAACTACAGCAGTACTTTTGGGCCTTGGACACAGCCCACAAAGAAAAGTCCTTGCCCATTACATACAAGAGACAACCAAACGTGAAATTGGGCTTCCTGTTATAGTACTGCAGCTAAGCTATCTTAAAATGGACTATTAGTCCTTGAGTTGTAAATTGGTTTTAACTTCGATTCACTTTGAACAAATACACTGGAATTACCACAGATAATTCATGGTATAATCATAATCGATAATCAAGGTAAACATCCAGTTAAAGGCCTTAAGTGAATAAACTAGGCTAAATGATTTAACTATATATTGTGTTCAAATAATTTGACAAGTGAGATTCAATCAAGGCTCATATACTGATTCAAGCTCAGCTATCATTACAAATGCATTTCAAACTCATTCACTTCTTATTTTTCAATTATTTCTTATTTTTCCGAAATTTAAAACATAGATCACACAAACTAAATTGTATCATAACTACAATTAATCCAAATTAACAATCTAAAGTCTAACATATTGGTGATATTTAATTACAAAATAACGGCATGAAACTATGTCGAATCAGAACCAGATTTAAACTAGTAGTTATCCTGAACTAGATCAACTATTTATAAACTCAACTCTGAATTCAAATAACAGGAATTATTTTGAATCACACAGTCCATGTTTGACAATATAACAATCTCAGTTTTAGCTACATGAATTGTTGAATCAATTTAAACAAGAGATCTCTAACTACAACATGAATAACTGGATTTTAACACCTTCAAACCGTAAATTCATTCAAACTATGAATCTATTAAAATAACTTGCTTCAATTTCAGTATACAATTCAATCAAATGAAGATGTACTGTGAAGAGCTCAAACTGTGTACCTGAAGTTTCAGAAAATGAGAAAATATGAATCAATAATAGCAGGAGCAGTAATCAATAACAGCAGTACACAGAAGCAATGAACAAGGATCAAAATACAACCCAAGGAGAAATGAATTCGATCAAACGCAGCAAATCTACTCAAAATTAGTCCAGGAAATCACTGATCACTCTCAAGTGCAAGTCACTTAGCTACAGCTTGATTAAACCTCAAAATGACTCAAAATGATTCAATACTCGAGTATAAACAGAGAAAACAAAACAATTTGGACTAGTTCTGATGTTAAACGATCAATGGAACAGTATCTTTTGTGGTTTTTTGATATTTTTTCTGTTTTTGGATTTCTGGAAGATTCAAAATGCAAAATAAAGTCTGAATTCGAAAGGGATTTTTGGGAGGGAAAGCTTGGAGGTTCCAAAACTTTTTAAATAAGGCAGAATGCCTTGCCTTTTATAGGCAAAAGTGAGGGTATCTCTCAGATTTTTTAATTACATTCTAGTCCCTTATTTATTTTACTTACTCAACAAGTTAACACATATGTTCATTGACATTACACTGTGATCCCTAGTCTGGAAGCTTCTAGATTAATTGTCAACAGATTACCCTATCCTAATACCCAAGTTACCCCTCCTTCATTTACTGAAATTACTAACCTACCCCTAGTTAACCAACCCCATTCCCCTTTGCTGGATTTTAACATGCTGATTAATCAATTGCCCCAAAAATACTAAATCAAACTAATTAGTTAACTAATACAACTAAAAATTATCAAAACTAAACAGGATCAATTAAATCTATTAAACAATGACTAAACCTAATAGAATCACATGAAACAGAAGCTCATCGACCTTGAAATCTAATTAATCAAAAATTCCAAAATTGACATAGACTATTCTGAACAACATAATAGACTCAGACTAGAATTCCAAAGAAAAGGTCAAAAATTGATTACTAATAATGGAAAAGAAATCAAAAAGATAAAAGAACAGAACAGAACAGAAGACGCAAGAAAATAATCAAATACTAATCAAACAAACGCATGTGTAAACGGAAACAAAATTAAACAAAGATAAAAGAAAAAGATCAAGGAAACTTATCTAGAGTTCTCAGAAAATCTTGAACTTTCTAATCGACTTGCTCTGGTCACACTTGAGCCAAACACTCACAAGAGTTCGATAGGGAAAGACCCAGGGGTCTCATAGTGTTAATCTAGACTCAATTGGGGTTATTTGGACCTTGGCCAGAAAACTTCATTTCAATATTTAGGACGCTCCGGCTATATTCGAAGTATAATATCATGGGGGTTGGATTAAGGGGGTCAAGGCGGTTTTATGACGTTATTTTGGGGTTATTAGGTTAACCGGCGACTTGGCCGAAAAATATTATGATGAAGATTCGACGAGATAGGGCAAGATTTGAGGAAAGCAGATGGTATGGATGGAAAGAGGGGTTCATGGTGGATCTGTGGTGTGATTTTGGTGATCGTTGGCGTGGATTGCGTTTCCCGCCGGTGAGGATTCCGGCGAGGTCGGCAGCGAGGAGGAGGAGAGATATACAGTGAATATGATTTATTATTTTAGGGTTATGAAAAACAAAACACTTTTATTAATTAACTAGTCTCGCATCCAGGCCGTTGGATTAACACTTTGGATGGCTCAGATCCAACGACGCCAAACGGCGTCATTTTTCTTAATGAAGAAATAGGCCGGGTTTGGGGTTATTGGGCCTAGACTGGTATGGGTAATCCGTTTGGTCTTATAGGTTTTTGTTTTGCTTAATTTTGGCCCAAAAAGCTAGACAATCCATTTCTTCTTTATTTAATCCTCTTTGTTTTCCTTTATTTCTTTTGCTTTTTGTATTTTAATTTTTGTTATTTTCCATTTTATCAATTTGTATTGTATTTTCTAAATTTTATAAAGATGCAAAAAATAAAACTTCAAAACTAATTAATGGCCTAAAATTACTTTTAAAACTATTTTGTAGCAATTTCCAATTAAAACAATAAAATGCTAAAGTGAACTATTTTTTTGTAATTTTCTTTTAAATTGTTCTAAAATGAATTAAAACCTACTTAATACTAAAATGTGAAATTAAATTTCTAATGCAAATGCATATTTTTGTATTTTTTGATATGAATTATTATGCAACCAATTAACACAAAAAAAACAACAAAAATTCATAAAAATTGTAAATCCATTTTATTTGAGACTTTTGGAATAATTTGCTTAGGGCAAAAATCACGTGCTCACAGCTGCCTCTCTTTTCCCGGAAACACGAAGAGTTTTCGTGCAAAGACAAGTGAGCGAAAATGAGAGATTTTTGCCCGTCCACATATTCCGTGTGAAGCATTTTAAAAAGAGTTGACAGCACCCTGCTTCAGAGGTTGCCTACATATCCCGGGCTAAACGGGAATCAGGTCAGTGTAGTTCAGGAGTGTCTGGTAGCTGGGACTACCAGGCGCTGTGATTTCACTATTGTGGCTCCTGTTACTGCTCGCTGATCTCCTTATTACACCGTCAAGATAAAAAGAAGCTAGCCTAAGCTATGATTTAGGAATTACAAAAGATCCTATCTATATCTCCAAACTTGC
Organism: Nicotiana glauca; assembly: GCA_026770625.1. Taxonomy (NCBI): domain Eukaryota; kingdom Viridiplantae; phylum Streptophyta; class Magnoliopsida; order Solanales; family Solanaceae; genus Nicotiana; species Nicotiana glauca. The sequence continues at coordinate 54,900 of MU731880.1, forward strand.
TCTTGTATTGCCTTGAACTTGTATCTTGTGTTCTTCCAATGGAATTCTTGTTGTTGCCTTGGCGATGTTTTGCCATTCCTCCTGATGTTGCTTGATTTGAAATATGTGTCCATTCTTCAGGTGGGCTCCTGCTTGCGATTGTTGGAAAAGTGTATTCCCTTGATCTCCAGGTGGGCTCCTGATTGCAATGCTTTAAGATATTCCCTTGTTCTTCAGGTGGGCTCTTGATTACGATGCTTGAAAAATGTATTCCCTTATTCTCCAGGTGGGCTCCTGATTTGAAAAAGTATTCCCTTGTTCTCCAGGTGGGTGCCTGATTGCAACAAAATAGACAAACAAAGAAAATTTTTCTGCCCCAGTTTGTTGACTGGGCATATCATGTTATCAAATATTTAAAGGCTAAATTTTGGATTGTACTTCCCTTGTTTTTCAGGTGGGTGCCTGCTTGCTGCATTTGAAAAGTTATTCCCTTGTTTTTCAGGTGGGCTCCTGCTTGCTGAATTTTGAAAGATATTCCCTTATTCTTCAGGTGGGTTCCTGCTTGCCAAATTTTGAAAGATATTCCCTTATTCTTCAGGTGAGCTCCTGCTTGCTGAATTTTGAAATGTATTCACTTATTCTTCAGGTGGGTGGCTGACTGCTGTGCTTGAAATGTATTCCCTTATTCTTCAGGTGGGCTCCTGCTCGTTGCATTAAAAGTATTCCCTTGTTCTTCAGGTGGGCTCTTGCTTGCTAAATTTTGAAAGATATTCCCTTATTCTTCAGGTGGGCTCCTGCTTGCTGAATTTTGAAAACTATTCCCTTGTTCTTCAGGTGGGCTCCTGCTTA
>MDKF010584787.1:0-34075 GCA_026770625.1 Nicotiana glauca
CTGTCCTTAAATTGGAAAAACTCCTCTACGCCCTCGCGGGTAAAGTAGTATAACGTAAAAAAGGAGGTGTGACAAACATTAGTAATAGACAGACAAGAGGTAAAAGTATTAAATAAACATATAGTTGTGATGTTGGAAATCTTAATCAAAACATACCAGTTTCAAAGAGCAAGATACAGTAAAAGAAAGTAGCAGGACTTGAAGGCAGGCCACAGTACAAGTAACAAAAGAGAATAGTTTTTGAGTGTGAGTGAGAGTTAAGAAACTAAGAGTGTTCGTGTTAATGAAAAGCCGGGTATTTATAGTTTGAAAAATGGGTTGGAAGTAAGGCAAGAAAATAATTATGGAACTGTATACCGATTAAAAAATCAATCAGTATAAGAACTTCCTTTAATTAAGAAGTTTAAACTTAAATAGTAATGGACAGAAATTATTTAAGGAAGGAGATCAAGTAAACATCTCGTGCAAAGTAGACAATTAGGGGTAAATATATAGGGGTTTAACTAAGAGAAGATTTAATGAAGAATCTTTGAAATATATGGTTAACCAAATAAGGTAAGAAACAGAATAAACCAATCAATACATAGTAAATCAAGGAATCAGGGATTTGAAATTATAAATAAACCAAGTCAAAAATAGGAGAATCGAAAGGCTAAGGGAAAGTTCTCAAATCAGCCCAAGAATCAGGGAAATCGGTAAAACAAGGAAAAAATCTATCAGACTTACACAAGGAGGTCTGAAATCAATCCCAAATTGAAGGTCAGTTTAGAGGGAAATTCAGCATATAAAAGAGTGCATATTCTAAACCTTAGGCATGCAAGGTTAAACCATGGCAAAGAGAAGCATGCGATACTAACTACAAAGTCGGTAGATGGTGAAACATGATAGTCACATAGATCAACTTAGTAATAGGGAGAAGAGGGCATCCGAAGCATACAAAAGAGTCAAGTAAAGACCTTTTTCGAAAATATGATCGAGTTCTACTGATATCAAGTAATCAGAAGTTGAAACAAAGATTTCAAAACTCAATCGAATAATAGATGAAACAACTTATGAAACTCAAATAGGTCTAAAGAAAATAGGGTTTTGGAACCAAACAAGTTTAGAGATGAGGAACAAACTAATCACATAGCAAATAGTCTCAACTCGGATGAAACCCAAAATCTAGGGTTTTCCCCATCAATCGAGTATAGAGATGAAAACAAGCAAATCAGGCAGAAATACTAACAAAATAAGTTCAGAAATCTCAAAAAGGAACTAAGACTTTTAACATGCATATTCCAGTAGAAGAACAACATAAAGAAACACAGTAGAAGAACAACATAAGCAATATAGTAGAAGAACAACATAAGAAACACAGTAGAAGAACAACGTAAGAAACATAGTAGAACAGGTTTAAAAATCAGAAGAGCTTCAAAATAAAGTAATAAAAACCCTAAATTAGAAAAGACAAAGGTTCTAAAAGTAGAGTTTTGAGAGAAACCATGAGAAAACGTTTAGGAGCTTAGAGAAAACATAGATCTACAACGGATCTAAGAGATTCAGAAGAACCTTGAAGGTTAGGGTTTCAGAAGAACCCAGATAGTGAGAAAGGCTTTGGAAAGTCATTGATCTAAGCAAGAAAAACCAGGAGTCAGGCTTGAATAGCCATGGCTGGCCGGAAACAAGGTCAGAGATGGTCGGAAACATCATAGCACTGCAATGGACCAAGGTCTAGACCAAACTTCTTCAAGTTTTGGTCTAGAAATCGCAATAATCGAGCATGTAGGAGTTGTAGGAGGCAGGTACAGGCCTTTAATGGCTTTGGAAGCCATGGATTCAGGCGATTTTGGGGTGGTGATCAAAGGCGGCGGCTAGGTTTGAGAGAGAGTTTGGGAGAAGGGGGGATTCAAGGGCGGCTACAGGTGAGAAATGGTTAGGGTTTTGGGGGGTAATGGGAAATTAAAAAGGAAAGATTAAAGGGTGGTCGTTGATCATTTTGATCAATGGCCTAGATTGAATGGGGGGATCCGGGCGGGTTATGTTAAAAGGGTCGTGGGTCGGGTAGATTAGGATTTGGGTCAGGGTAATTGGGCCTCAGGCTGGGTTCAATTGGGGTGCCAAATCCGGCCAAAATTGAAATAAAAATGGGCTTATATTTAAATAGCCATTTTTCCTTGTTTATTTTATAAAAAATAGTAAAATAATTTCTGGATGTAAATTAAAAGTACTAAAATGATTAATAATACATAATTATTAGATTAAAAATATTTGAGTTAATTTTATAACTATAAATACAAATAAATTTTAAAAGAGGCTAATATTGCAATTATATGCTATTAAGCTTTAAAAATACTAACTAAATTTGTAAAATATGTAAAAATAATTTTAGCTATATTTTAGTGTAAATAAGATAATACAATAAATAAATCATCGAAATGATAATTTTGGGAGTAATTATTGGGATTTTCCTGATAAAATAGGGCACCAAATTAATTTTAAAATCTTTTAAAAATTAAGAAAAAATATTAAAACATTGGGACATACTTATATATGCATATACATGCTATTTTGAAAGTATTTTGCATATAAAAATATACAGGGAGAAATTAGGTATCAACATAGAGATATAATGGTGTTATGACACTTCGAAATTTTTTATTAACGTACTTCTCATACATTGCTTTCATTTACATTGACTCATGACCTAATGGTGTATTTTATATATATATATATATATATATATATATATATATATATATATATATATATATGTATGTGTGTGTGTGTGTGTGTGTGTGTGTGTGATGGGATGCCCTCAGAGGTCTGATGATGTTATGTATGCCTATACCTATGCATGACACGACATTTACACGCACGTGCATGACATTATAAATATTTCAGGATTTACAAAGTTATTTAGACTTACAGGCTGAGTTCTTTATTCCATGTTTATCTATGTCTTTTATGTACTGATTTTCATGCCTTACATACTCAATACATTATTCGTGCTGAAGCCCTATTTCCCGAGGCCTGCATTTCACGCCCGCAGCTACAGGTAGACAAGCTGACGGTCCCCTCTTTAGGATCCTTGATCAGCGAGAGTTGGTGTGCTCCATTTGATCCGGAGTTGCTTTTGACCTTAGTACGATATGTTTGGATACATATATGGGTGTGACAGGGCCCAGTCCCATCCTTGTACAGTTATATATTCTAATAGAGGTCTATAGGCAATTATGTATAGTTGGATAGTATGTGGCCTTGTCGGCTTCCAGTTTGGGTATACAGTTATCTACAATAGCCTTGCCAGCTCGTCCCACTGTATTCCGCATGTATATGTAAATATGTCTTTTGCATAGGGTTCCCTCACGTATGTTATTCATGTTTATATCTTAGACGCATGATTAAAGATGTTCGACAGGTAGGACTCGGGCACCCGTCACAGCCCATCGGTGCGGGTCATGACATTTAGCCATGCTAATTTAAGTGTGATATGCAAAAATAAAAGAAAATTCACATGGATAAATATTAAAGAACTAGAAAGTTCTTTACGAATTCTCTTATGTTGCTTGTTCTTATTAACTAATAGACCAATTAAAATTGGGATTGAATCCCATGAATGCTGGAAATATCAAAAGTGAATATGGGCTCATTCACATGCCGGTATACCACATAAGATGTATCTATGAAATGGTTATATGTGCGATTATTATTAACCCACAACCTGGCCGGTGTTTGCGAGGTAACTTGCGCAGTAATTTAATTTCGAGCATAATTTCGATATTTTCTATTGAAGACAGTTTATCTTGATAAGTTGGTTTACATCACAACTAGTTTAGCAGAATGATTTATTGAGTGCCTCCACTTAATAGCTAAATTATTGCCGATGAGAACAAAGTTATCTATATCAGTTTGATATACGTTATATAAGAAAGTATATTGCATTTTCCCATCATAAGTGGTTCAGGGTCAGGAACCAATTAATTACATCTTACTATTATTGATGTACAATATATATTTTCATTAACACCATAATGTACTTAGACGGGTTCCAAAAATTGAGGAAGAAAGTTAATTTTTCTAACATAAGGGGGAGACAAGATAAACAATTGAGAAAAAGTTACGTGGAATGAATTATCATTTCTACATCTAGATCCTCGAATAAAATTATATGAATTTGAAGTTCATAAAAAGATAATTCATTTGCAATATATTGCAAAACATGCCAGAAGTATTTGCCGACCCAAAGAAAGTAACTACATTCTCACTGGAAATGCTCATGTTAAGTCCTAGAAGGACGAAGTCTATGGTACGCTTAAAGCATATAGACAAATCGATCTCAAATAAACTTCTTAATAAAGAAGATGAGGAAATGATCAAAATGATCATAATAAAGTAGGCAAGTGATCTAGAAAATCACATGACATAACACTTCATAAAACCTCATGAGAGATCTATGTACATGAATATATGAATGAAGAGATCTCTATGTTATGTTTTTATAAAAAAAATATTGGAACCGATATAAAATGTTTGTCGACAACATTTATTATAGCGTTAAGTATAGATGAGGACCTCAAGTCTATCCAATGCAAACACAAAAATATTGGTCAAATAGAAGAGACACAATTCAATAGAATTGGTTTCACATGAAAGACATATAGTTTTGGACATGTAGTTCAAACACTTAGAGTATAAATCCAATGATATGTGCAATCAATTTTCAATATCTTATTTGTCTAGTATGACATGAAACTTGATATGCCTCTAATTAAAGTCTATTATATGACTTAACTTATATAACAATCCTTGAAGGATTTAAATCGTTTGAAGCATATACAATTCTTGGTCCTAAAGTATCATATCCTAAGAGTTATTTGCGCACATATGTATCTTGCTATAACTATAAGCATGATAATGTGATAGCGAGGATTTTGAAGGTGCAACATATTCATTGGAGTTAATATGGCTATTTTATTCATCAAATCTCAGTTGACATCAACACTCAAGAAGCTAGTGCACAAGATTGAAATGTGAAGGCTCAAGGATGTGAACTGATGCTCTCATCAAGGGGAGTTAATACGCGTTGTACTCTTTTTTCCTTATAAGGTTTGTCCCACTGGGTTTTATTTGCAAGGTTCTTAACGAGGCAACAAAATACGTATTTCTAAACATGTGTACTCTTTTCCCTTATCTAGGATTTTTTATCACTAGGTTTTATTTTAGTTAATATTTTAACGAGGTACATTATCTGTTGAATAAACATTCAAGGGAGTGTTATAAATAGAGCTTTATTTAAGGCGAATGTCTATATTTTAAAGAGATTTTAGGAATTTTACTTGGCGGCTAAGTCACTTTTTTCCTATAAATAGAGGAGTTCTATTCCATTATAATTGAATCCAAATCAATAAAAATTAGCTCTCTACTTTTCTCTATAATATTCTTCTTCTTTTATTGTTCGTAATAATTTTTTATGTAATATTATATTATCAAAAATTAAGGGGGAAAAATAAAGAACATAGAAAATTAGCTGTAGTAAGTGCATAGTCAAGATCCATCTAATATGTCTTTTACATAACTTTTCCCCCATCTACTCCTCTCCATTTCTCTTAATTAAATTTAGATTAAAAAAACTACTTTTATAAAATTACTTTAGATTACTTACTATGATAAATAGAGAATATATATAATAACAGTAAAAAATAATAATATATAAGCATTTAATTACTTACTGTATTATTCAAGAAACTAATTTAACAAATCCTTATTAGATTTAAGTATTAATTTAATTACTAATAGTAAGAAATAGAAAATGTATAAGCATTTAATTACTTACTGTATTATTCAAGAAAATTAACATAACAAATCCATATTAGATTTAAGTATAGTAATATAATTAATAACACTAAGAAGTAGAAAATATATAAGCATTGTAATTACTTACTGTATTATTCAAGAAAACTAATTTAACAAATCCATATTAGATTTAAGTTTAATAACAGTAAGAAATAGAAAATATATAAGCATTTAATTTCTTACTGTATACTTTCATAAATATTCTCTTTCCCTGAATCCAAGCTCCACTTGTTTCTCTGCAAAATCCGCCATTCCCTCATTCCTCTATATTTCCACCAAAAAAAGTGATGTGCATTTTTTCTGCTGCAAATCTCTTCCGCCATTTCTGAAAACTCCGTGTCTTTCTCTCTCTCTAAAACCTTTTTTCTCTCTCTACAAGTCCAAATGGATAACCCATCGGAGGATTCCTCGGATTCTCCTCAACAGCAGCCCGAATCTCCTGTAAACGATGACCAACGTGTTTATTTCGTTCCTTACAGGTAAAATCTCACTTCCCCGTTTTGACCCATTCCTCATGCAACTGTTTGTTTATGTATATCAACATAAAGTAAAAATAAATAAAAATAAAGAATTGAATTCTCGGATTTTGCTTTCTCGAATTGATTTTATGATTTGGTTTGATCCAATTCAGCTAAACCCGAATCTGAACCCATGAGATAACGAGAAAGTTGAAACAAGTTCTAGTTTTTTTTTTTGGTTTAAATTACTTATATTTTTATTTGTATTACTTGTCATTTAGATTGGTAATTGTATTAGCTCCCCTACATTGAAATGTTGTAGTTTTTTTAATCAAGTCTTATTATCTGGATCAAATCGTGTTGTGAGTTGTTTATTTATTTTATTAGTTGCCATTTGGATTGGTAATTGTATTAGCTTTTGTGCATTGAACAAGTGTTGGTTTTTAATCAATGTTGTTGGTTTTTGTTTTCTATTAACTGGTGGATCAAATCATGTTGTGGGTTGTATATTTTTGTTTTGTGAGCTTAAGCATAAGAAAGTATCGGCCTTGGATTTTCAGTTGTGTTTTCTTGATGAAGTAAATAGTTTCACCAATGTCATCAAGAAGATGCAAGTATTACGAAAGATTAGGCCTTCAATACATAGGCCTATATTGCTAAGGAGCTGATAAAGTCCAGAAAGTTAATAGGGTAAGTTACAATAGATAGTTTTTGCCAACTAAATGAAAGAAAAAGACACCTAGCTATCAGTTGTTAATAATGGAGAAGTAGTATAGCAAAGTGCCGGCAAGATCTGAAAGTGGTGGTTATCAGGACCTGTTTAATAACTTAGTCAACCTTAGAAGAAGCTGACAAATTATTCCATCTACAATTTGTCAACCTTAATAAAGGTGCATGCAAGCTGGTTCGGACACCACAGTTATCAATTTTTTTGTTTAAAAAGATGTTCCGTCTCGATAAAATATCAATTGATTATGCATTATGTTGTCAGTTCAAATTTGTTTCACGCTATTATTATAAAAAAGTGCATACTTGTGGAGAAGTGCTCCGCGGGCTAGTGCAGTGGTAGGGGAGAGTGGTAAAAATGACACAAATGACGCTTGCCACTTGCTAGTGATTGTTAAGAAGAGAGTGAATGTTTGAGCGGGAAGGGCGGGGTAAATAGCCTGGAAATGTTAATTGAAAGAAGTTAAAAGTTGCCCTTTGCAGCGTCTTCTCTAGGTAAGAATTTTTTGTCTGTGTTTTCCCGAGTAGAGAGTTAAAGTGTTGCACACACATATATTATAGGTGCCACAGGCACGTATATGTTTAGAGCAGTGTTGTCAAAGGCGCACTTAAAGCGCTCTTGAGCCCTGAAGCGAGGCTCAAAACATGTTGAGCGCTTCGCCTCGCTTTGTGGGCGCTATATTGTTGCATCAAGGCTCTAAGACATACTTTTCCTTACCAATGAGTGTAATATGAAAATGCGACATTAAACAATTGATGTTTCGCTTTATTGGGAAAAAAATCCAATTTTCTTATCCATATATTTGTTATTCATGCTTATAATATAGTCTTGGATTACAAATACATATTTTTTACTTTTTCTCTAGTTGTGCCTTTTATCATTAAAGCCCACGCTTTATTTGCGCTTTGCGCTTAATGCCCCGACAAACTTTATAGCTTTTTTGCGCTTTTCGCCTTTGATAACACTGGTTTAGAGTACTATTAAGAAAGCGCGTTTGTGTTCTAGGTGGTGGAAGGAAGCACAGGAGTCAGCACCATCAGATGGGAAGTCAGCGACTTTGTACGCAGCGGCACCAGCTCCATCTTATGGAGGGCCAATGAAAATCATTAACAACATATTTAGCCCAGACGTCGCATTTAACTTGAGGAGAGAGGAAGAATCTTTATCACAGAGTCAGGAGAGTGGTGAAGTTGGGGTATCTGGTCGGGACTATGCTTTGGTCCCTGGCGACATTTGGCTGCAGGCACTCAAATGGTCAGTATTTTAGAGCAGTTTCCAATTTGTATTCCTTGAAATGTGTTAGATAAAGCCTCTTCTGATGGAGATTTATACCATAGTTGTTGAGCATTCTGAGGATACCATTTGCATATTTGTGTTTTTCTCGACTTCAAATAAAACATTGATTTTTCACTTCTGGTTACAACAACCACTTGCAATTTGTTGTTTGGTTTCTTCTGCTTTTCAGACCACTCACATTTTCATTTCACATGAAAGAGGCCTCAAGCCTTTCGAGGCTTCATTGTTGTTGCTAGTCAGATGGCAATTCCCAGTTATTAATATATATTGTTAAATGCCTTGTCATTGCATATGGAAGCTTGTTTTTTAAAGCATTTTGAGATTTCATTCCAAAAAGACCACTGTTTATTCTTTCAGCTTTAAATTGCTAAGCTCAATCTATTAATTCGCTTCCTTATTTTCTTTGTCTCTTTCGTACTTTTTTTTTTGTGTGTGGGGGGGTTGGTGTTAACTTATAACTGATTATTTCACTTTCCTTTTTGGTGTTTTTGCACATCTAAGAAAGGGAATTTGTCTTTTGATCCTAGTAACATGTAATTTAGCACGTTAATTTCATACATCTGGCACTATGTAAAAGTTGATCTTTTGATTATAGAGTTCTGATTAGTTTGATTGGAATTGCTCCTTTCCATCCAGGCACAGTAACTCTAAAGCTGTGGCTAAGAATGGAAAAAGCTTTTCAGCTACAGATGAGGATATTGCAGATGTCTATCCTTTACAGCTGAGGCTTTCTGTTTTGCGGGAAACCAGTTCCTTGGGAGTCAGGATAAGCAAAAAGGTTAATAATAACTTTGGAATTTCTAGTTTTATCTACAATTTCCATGAGATTTGTCCTGTCATAATATCCATAGAGTGCATAATCACATGTGATCTTTCTGGTACAGACCCTGCCAATTTGTGAAGCTGACTTTCTTTCCATCAGCTGCTTTGCCCTCTTTCATCCTTCACTTTTGTTGTTGCTGTTTAGTGTTGAAATGAAGGATCTTAGATGGGCATGTCCGAAATATCAACTTTAAGAACAAGGGTTATGCATGAATCGCTCTATTCTCATCCTCATATTAATTATTCGGAATGGGCATAGCTGTTAAAGTGCTTCCATTTTTGTTTGATAGTTAAATATTAACGGAACGAGTTTTTTATGGTTCTGGGTTGTGCAAAAGAGGACAAGTATGTTAGCTGGATACTTATCTTTTTGCCGACATAATGGGATAAATTTTGCATGGTAATATTCGACTTTACATGAATTTGTTGATTAGGATATCAATCCTATTGCTATTTATGTAGTTCTCTTGAAGCATTTAATACTTGTATTTCCCAATTACAAAATTGCTCATCAGAAATTTTTTACAACAGTGAGTTCTAGAGAAGCGAGTCTTTTGAAAATGATAATAGAAAGAATGCTTCCTTTCTCTAGATTGTCTTTCTAGCAAAGTAAATTAATCTAGAGTTAAATTGGATTGACATGAATAAAACTCTCGGGGTTGGCCTGGTGGCAATTGACTTGAGCCTTGGGGTTTGCTCCCTTTCAAGGTCTCAAGTTCGAAACCCACTGGGTGCAAACGATTTCTGAGGGCCATCGGACTGGGTAAAACCTGAATTAACCGTGGTGCACTTGTGGGAAACTCCTTGCCGAGGGCCTGTGCACCCCCGGGATTAGTCGGGTCTCTTAGAGATTCGGACACCCGGGGCAAATTAAAAAAAAATTAAAAAAATAAACAATATAAGCGGTATTTTCATCCTGACACCCTTCCCCTGTTAGTGGTGCAGAAAGAAACTATGTAGGGGATCGCTAGTTTTGAGATAACGTATAGTAGACTACGTTGACAGTTTTATTCTTTTAATTTAAAACTAACAAGTTGTCTTGTATCTAAAGTATTAGCAGAATCATTTATTCTGCCTCTAATAGCTTGTAAGAACTATATATCATTTGAGGTTTTACTTGCAGAAAGACATCGGAGATGAAGTTAGTTTTTTAATTTTTTATTATTAGATCAGAGATGAAATTAGTTCTAGCTTTTATTATATACTCAAGGATGCCCTGATTTCCTCCATCTTTATCTATTTTTGAGAAATTCTCTTTCTTGACTGCCAAATGCCAAGAGGAAATGGTACCAAGCAGTTACATGCAAACCCTGGTCTGAAGAAGTAAAATGAATAGAGTTCTAATTTTCATAAAGCTAATAGGAAATAATTTGATCACTTGTGAAAATAAGCCAAAAGAATGATGCTCATTCGAACAAAGTTCTCTTTGAGTTACTACATATTTCGTTGTGCATACATGATCCTTCAATGCTACTTCATATTTATTATTTACCCGAAAGTTGATGTGAATTTGAGCTCTTTTTTTCTTAACAATGTTATTGCTGACTTGTCCGTTTACTGTCTCACCGTGTGTACATAAAAATGTAGTTTCCAAAATTGCCATTCTACTAAGTAACTGGAATAAGTTGTTTGTATTTTGTTACTGTTGCATGTCAAACATTTGCAATATTGCGGGGGACAATGTTTCTTTTTTTTTTCTTGCAATAATATCCTCACCGATGTTTTTTTTTCCTAACTATCCTCACTGATGCTTTGGAGTCAGTTAAGCTGCTTTATTTTAAAGTCTAGTTTTACATTTGTCTTCTCACATTTGATTCAGGACAATACAGTTGAATGCTTTAGAAGAGCCTGCAGAATTTTTAGTGTCGATACAGAACCCGTAAGTTTCAATACTGTTGTTAATTAATTGCAAGGGTATCTCTTTCAGGAGATTAATGACATTTTGGTTCTCTGCAGTTACGGATTTGGGATTTATCTGGGCAGACGGCATTGTTTTTTTCAGATGAAAACAATAAGATCCTCAAAGACTCTCAGAAACAGTCAGAGCAAGATGTATGTACTTTCAACTCTGTCATACTTCATGACTAACCAATAAGCAAGTCGACCAATGCTTCTGAGGCATTCACTATTTTTCCTGTCTTTACTAAGGAAATAGTTTAGTTATGCTTTTTTCTGGTTGTTTCTAATTAAATTTTTTTAGCAGATTCTTCCATTTCCTTATCTAGTGGTTGTGTCGTAAAAAGATATATAATGATTGAGGTAATGAATACGCTTACTTAACACTTCATCTAGGAATAAAGTGACACAATGACCTCTCTACATTTTCTATATAAGTGTTGTTTCTCTTGAGCATGGACAATGCTAAGCCCACCAAATTCAGTTTTATGTGACTCTCTTTCATTTTAGGGGTCGTTTTGGAGTTATTGATTTGTAAGCAGTAGATGTGCTCTTTCCTATCACTTTCAATGACGTACACTCTAAGAAACTTTAGCTCTTTTATTACCCTGGGACAAAAGAAACACATAATGAACGGGACTGTCATGTCTAACGACCAGCTTGTACACCCATTCGTCTTGGAGAACCAGCGGGTAAATTCAGCTTAGTTATGCTGTTTTTCAGCTGGATCTAAGATTACAAAAAAATCAACTGTTTTGTTTTTTGTTTTTTTCCATTTGTGGCAGTTATTATCGGTGTGGTTCATCATTGATTGGTTTTGTATTTTCTTAGGCTGTTTCTATGAAACGAATTGAAAGAGATGCCAAAGTTATATCTGTTTTATGCTTCATTTTTCCTTGTGGGTTACCATTTAACTGGGCGCACGGTAAACCTTTACTGTTGAAGGCATTTTGCTGGTTATGGTTGCCTTATAGTCTTATTACTGACTCTTGAATTAACTCTAAGTGTTTAATGGTTCGCACCGCTTGTAAGCAAGAAATGATTTGGACAAACTTCTTATTTTGTCCTCTTATTTTTTTGCTTGCAGATGCTCTTGGAGTTGCAGGTCTATGGGTTATCAGATTCTGTTAAAAATAAAGCGAAAAAAGATGAGATGTCAATGCAATACCCTAATGGTTCTTCTTTTCTGATGAATGGTACTGGCAGTGGTATAACCTCTAATCTCACTCGGAGCAGTTCTTCATCATTTTCTGGAGGTCCATGTGAAGCTGGTACCTTGGGCTTGACTGGATTGCAAAACCTAGGGAACACCTGTTTCATGAACAGTGCTCTTCAGTGCCTTGCACATACGCCAAAGCTTGTGGATTACTTTCTCGGGGACTACAAGAGAGAAATAAATCATGATAACCCATTGGGAATGAATGTAAGTAATCTTGAATTTTTCAAGATCATTTGGTGCTGCTTTAGATGTTTTCTCCAGTTCTCTCTGAATAAGTCAATGTTGACATCCCTTAACCTATTCTGCATTATATGTGGTTGGAAAAGTAAAAGAAAAAGAGAAATTAATTTGATTACTCTCCATGCGAGGAATTCTTTATTTACCTCCAATTATTTTGTTAGCCCAGACAAAAGAAAAAGATATGCTTATCCGTTCCTTTCAATTTAGTAGGGGTTGAGAAAATTGACTTGGAGGGTATTCAATATCTCCACTTTTTGTTTCGTACCAAACAAGGGGAATCAACTTTACCTCTTTTACTTTTCCTCCTCCTTCCACCTCATCTCATCCCAATCAAATATTGTGCTCTAATCTGTCTCCTTACATATTTTATTGTCTAAGTTCCTCTTTTTAAATTCTTTCAGGGTGAAATTGCATCTGCTTTTGGTGACCTTTTGAAGAAATTATGGGCTCCTGGAGCGACTCCTGTGGCACCTAGAACATTCAAATTAAAGCTTGCTCATTTTGCTCCTCAATTCAGCGGCTTTAATCAGCATGATTCTCAGGTCCTTTCAGTCCTTCCTGTTGAAATTTAGTTTCCCAGTTTTAGGTCACTTATTAACACTCTCTTTTCTGTCTTCTCATTTGGTGGGCATCTTTTGACACCTAATTCTCCTATCTATATCTGCAGGAGCTCTTAGCTTTTCTATTGGATGGACTCCACGAAGATTTGAACCGTGTCAAGAATAAACCTTATGTTGAAGCTAAGGATGGAGATGATCGTCCAGATGAAGAAATTGCTGATGAATACTGGAATAATCATTTGGCTCGTAATGATTCCATCATAGTGGACGTTTGCCAGGTAAATAACACCCGATGGTCTCTTGTATCCCACTAGAAGTAGGAATCATTTGATTTCACCGGCACCCAATGGTCTCTCGTCTCTCACAGGCAAATGTGAATTATTGATCTCATTTCAACATTGGCTTGAAAAAGCAAGAAGAATGAAGTGGCATATTTTTTTAAAATATTTGAACTCTACTGTATTTGTGCTGTGAGAGTTGTTCTAGGATGAGAGAGTAATACTAATAATACCCCAACTGTTTGGGGAAGTTTAAGCAGTATTCCTAAAGCTTGCTTCAAATTCCTCAGATATTTTTGTCTAGATTCTCTGCTTTTTTCATCAATAAGATTTCTTAACTTATTCAAAACAAAATAATAACTGACATAATTTGCTGTTGAGATTCAAAGAATTGTACTTCTAATGCAATTTTCTTTAGTCAACTCTTATACTTCGAATTCAACTCTTACCATAAGTAATGGAAATTGAGTTAGTCGTCCTTTTGAAATCAATCCGATGAACAACTTGGTTCAATAATTTGGAATAGTGGGAGTACTATTTGTTAAAAACTGACATACTATTTTCCTAGAATGCAGTCCTGAACGAAGAGCTGAATTTTGGATTCAGGTTTATTTTAAAACAAATTAGTTTTATTTGTAGTGCTCCCTGTTTTCTCTATATGGTCTCCGCATTTTATCTTTAATGTCTTTTTGAGTTTTACTGAAATTTCCTAAAAGAAGAATATTCCAGCCTTTAACCTCCATAAGAAAGTTAAATTTTTGTTCTTCCATAGTTTACAAGTTTAATTGTATAAAAACTTGAACCTACCTTATCAAAAAAGAATAAAAATTATATGAAAAACTTGAACCTTGTGAATGTTTCTGACATTTGTGCAGTCTATAGGATGTGTTTGGAAGTAACTGGTCTTTTTGTGTGTTATGTAGTCTATGGCGGTATGTAATTTCTGAATTCCTCTTGACCAATCATCTGTGAGACAAAGCTCTGCAATTCTAAGATAATTTTCAAATGCAACCAATTGATGATAGCTTGTCATCTTTTTTAGTTTTTTTATTCTGTAATTTTTTGCATAAAGTTGACTCTTAGCCATGTCTATCATTAGATGTCGTAAACTTTGAAATTTCACTTTAGAAACCATGTACATAGTACATGTTTCCTAGCAGGTCGTGATTTGTCTATGACTTTTAGGATGATTTAAAAGTCTACTTCATCTGAATCCCTTTTTCTGCACATTTATACAAGTTTCTTTTCTAGTCTTGCTTCTCAGAGCTTATCTCTATTGTTGCAGGGTCAATATCGTTCCACATTGGTCTGTCCTGTTTGCAAAAAGGTCTCCATCATGTTTGATCCTTTCATGTATTTGTCACTGCCTCTTCCATCTACATCTATGAGGTCAATGACCGTCACAGTTATAAAAAATGGCAGTGATATTCAGATATCTGCCTTTACTATCACTGTTCCCAAGGATGGAAAACTTGAAGATCTTATTCGTGCTTTAAGCACTGCATGCTCTTTGGACGGTGATGAGACCCTTTTGGTGGCTGAGGTAAAGTGCACAATTTCCAGTGATGAGAAATGGTTATGGATTTCAAGTTGTTGCTTTATTGTTTCCTAAATAGAACTTATTACTTACAGTGTATTGGATAGTCAAGTAGAGTCCTTTTTTCTATTTCCAGCTCTTACTCCATTTAATGTTACAGATATACAACAACCGCATTATACGTTTTCTTGAGGAGCCAGCCGATTCATTATCCTTAATAAGAGATGGTGACCGACTTGTTGCTTATCGGTTGCACAAGGGTACGGAAGAAGCCCCCTTGGTTGTGTTTACGCATCAACATATTGATGAGTATGTCTTGACTTCATAATTTGGGCATTATCTTTTTTTTTGCTTTAAAGTTCATCAAACATTACTAGCCATTACTCAGGTGTGTCTTGCATGCACATCTATGTTTCTTAAGTAATAAGTTGGGGAAAAAGTACTCCACCGGTGGTGATTCCACATCATCACTCTTAATCATGTCAGGGTTTGGATGTGGGCGTACTTGATGACTACATTGCTTAAAAGAATTGAAAAAATATTTTCGCAGACGACATATGTGCTAATATCTCAGTTTATTAGTTTGCTTTATGGAGATCGGGTGATTAATTCATGATCAACACAACTCCAGTTAGTGTATAGAGTAGGCTGTTGGTTGTCATATACTTCTATCTTGTATAAAGTAAAAATGTGAGGTGGTTTATTTAGTACTGTTGAGCATCCTCAGTCTCAATTCGCTTCACTTGAATACATTACAAATCATCGTTATGCATGGTTCTTCAAGCAACATGTAGTTTAGATGATGTGTGTGATCCTTCTAGATTATTTGGACAATCATGAAGCTATTGCTTCTTCCATGCATCTTACTGCTGAAGTTGTATATGATAAGGAATTTCTTGCTGATTATGTTTAGTTTAACTTTTGATCCATTAAGTTGAAAGATTCTCATAGTGGTCCTTGACTCATTAAATGAGATGGCTGATAATTATTTTGGAAAAATATCATTTCCTTCTTGATTTCCTCTTCCATTCTAGCAATCTGATAATGACTGCATGTGCAGGCATTACATATACGGAAAGCTGACCTCAAATATGAAGACATTTGGCATTCCGCTTGCCACGCATAGTAGAGTTCTTACAGGATCTGATATCCGTAGTCTTTACCTACAGATACTTACACCATTCTTAGTCCACAATACAGCCCAAGCAGATAATCTTAACTGTGATAGAAGTGCTACTGAAGTATGTACAGATTCAGAAGTCAGCACAGACATGGAACCTGGCAACTCAATATTAAATGGGATTCCAGAAAGCATTGCTGAAGAAGATACTGCCGAACCTTTAGACATGGAATTTCATTTTTACCTGTCAGATGATAAGGCAACCTTTAAAGGCTCCGAGATTGTAATGAATGAGCCATTACAGTCCACAGATATCTCTGGACGGTTAAATATACTTGTAAGTTGGTCACCTAAAATGCTTGAACAGTACAATACAGGCCTTTTCAGCTCACTGCCAGAAGTTTTTAAATCTGGGTTTTTTGCCAAAAGACCACAAGAATCTGTCTCTCTGTATAAATGTCTTGAGGCATTTCTGAAGGAAGAGCCTCTAGGGCCAGAAGATATGTGGTAAGCATGCAACTCCCTCACTCCTGTGATTGTACACCATTCATATGCAAGCTATGTATTCGTAACATATGAATCTTCAGAGATTTCTCGCAATGCTTCCCTTTTTGCTTCTTCTTTGGTTTGTGCTAATATTATAAACCCTCAACTTTTGTAATTACATAATTGTATTTTTCCAATTATACCATTTTATTTCATTTCTGTCAATATTGTCCACCGCGTCTTGATTGCTTATTGTGGATAAACCATTCTTATTAGCCTCCCCTCAACCAAATTGGACCTTGACTTTGCAACATGGCATGAGTAGTATCCTTCCAACTTCTAGTTCAGTTATGTTAAAGAAACAATGACAGCATCTGATGATCTTATGTAACACCTATTGATTTTCTGCACATTGTGCTTCTGAAATGCTTTATGTGTTGCTCTTTGTTTCTTGTATATTCATAGCAACTACAAACAGTAATTGGGATAATAATATTCAGCTATTTACCTGGAGCCACTCATTGGGGAAAAGACTTCTTTCATGAAATGTTTCTAGTATTCTATCGTATCATCTAATCATTTATTTGTGTCATTCGCTTGGGAAGTATGAATATAATCTGCCCAACTTTCTTTGTCTTATATCCAACATTAGGTATTGCCCTGCATGCAAGCAGCATCGCCAAGCTACTAAAAAGTTGGATCTTTGGAGGCTGCCGGAGATTCTGGTCATCCACCTAAAGAGGTTCTCGTACAACCGGTTTCTGAAGAACAAGTTGGAGACGTATGTTGACTTCCCAACTCATGATCTTGATTTATCCTCATATTTGGCCTACAAGGATGGCAAATCTTCCTATCGGTATATGCTTTATGCAATTAGCAACCATTATGGAAGCATGGGAGGGGGTCACTACACTGCGTTTGTTCATGTAAGTGGTGCTGCAACTTGGATTACCTTGCTTCTTTTTCTTGGTTTTGTTTCTATTCTATGGTAAATAGGATTCTTTGATACCTGATAAAAATGGCATCTTAAGATCAGTACTTGGGGAGAAGGGTGGGTGGTGAGCTGTCACTTAAACCTACCTCCATGGGCAAATATAGAAATTTCCTATTTCGTAGTGAGTGTTCCTTTGATGTATTTTTAGTTCCAATGCATCATCTGCATCTAAATTAATCACATACTGCACACATGTGCATCTGTTATATATTTAACTTTGGTCATGCATCTTCATTGTTTTTATGTCTACATCATGAAGAATATGCAAGAAAGTAAAATATTCAGACTCTTACAGTTTTCCCAGTTTAATCCAGATATTCTAACTTTGCTTTTTTTTCCTGCTAATAATCTAGCAAGGTGCTGATCGGTGGTATGACTTTGATGACAGCCATGTGTATCCCATCAGCCAGGACAAGCTCAAAACCTCGGCTGCCTATGTCCTATTTTATAGACGAGTTGAAGAAATCTAACATTAGATGATAGTTGTTACAGTACTAAACATCAAGGCTTGATTTATCTTTTCTCAAGCCTTACAGGAATAGCATTGATGAGAGCATTCTTTGACCTTCGCATCTCCTAGTTTAGTTGTAATTTTGGGTCAAGAAGAATCTAGTGGGTGGCGATAAGGATTATGTAGCATCCCAGCTAAGAGGGAAAGAAATTAAGGTTTTTACTTACATAGCCGTTTTTATAGAAGATATTTTCTTTTACTATCCCTAGCAGATCAGAAAATAGCCTGGAACAGAAATTGCTTATGCACTTGCTGTAATTAGAGTTTTGAGGAGAGAAGACAAAACGTTAAGGTGTTTTCTGAGATGAATTATGGAACATTATTTGATAGAAATTAAATTAATTTTCGTGTTTGCAGTTCTGGTGGAAATTTTCATTGTGCATTATACTTGGTGTTCTAGCTTCCACTTTCACCTTTGAAAACATATGGTTTATACTAGTAATGTGAGAAGCAAGCTTATTGATGGTGAGTTAAGATCCAAGAGGCCTGAGAAACTGTTGCTTATATTGCCCTTGGATTGAGTCCTATCTAATGTTCAGTTAGAGTAGGGTGAAAAATGTAAATACGAGTTTATTTTATAACCTTTTATGGAGTTTTTACTTATCCTTTTGAAAAAAATGAAACATTACTATAGGACATAGTGCAAAAACAGGTATAGATACTATTTGGAAAGAGGGAACTGAAAGTATATTATGTAGAGACAAGTGAATATGTATGTGTGTATATAGGCGTACATTATTGCTATTGGTGCGATATAAGTAAGGGTATTGGGAATGGGAAAGAAACTGAACCCTAGCTAGACTGGTGGTGCTTGTTGAACGTCATTAAACCTAAAGTTATCTTCTATATCTGGTGGGTCTATACTATAATAGGAAACCCCAAAGGCACTACACAATCTTTATTTTTCTTAACTGTCTTTTATATAGTTTGGAGCAGCTTCTCGATATTACGTAAGAATAAGATGCATGTGGGATCCCCTCCTTTTGTTCTTTAAAAAATAATAAAAACCAGTCCCACACCTCCCCCAGTATGAGAGGAATATATGATTACATATAAGTAGCTACAACAAACAACAATCTTGCAAACTTATCGGTTATGGGCTTAACCATTCGATATTCGGAATCCACTTATCTTACTCTGGATAGGCCACTTAAGGGGGTAAAGGTGGTGTTGCCTATTGAAAGGTTATTCATTTTTTAGATTTCGATCTTAAGACCTTTGATTAAGGGCGTAGGGATCTCAACTATCCGATGACATCTCTCCATGTTATGTAAGCCTTATTATTGGTGTATGAGGATAGGTAATCAGTTTGAGTGACACCAACAAGAGGAGTTGAATGGGAGTCTTGAACATCACTCATAGAGGATATATAATCTTAGTTTTTGCAAGTGACACTAACAAGAGTCGAGAGGAGTTGTAAATGGAAATCGAATCTGGAACGTCATTGGGATTTGGAGCCGCAGCTAGCGTTATTTTAACAATTCTGAATGAAAAGAGCAAAGAAATAAAGTGGGCAAATGGGAAAAAAGTTCAACAAAGCTGGTAATATAAGCAAGTTTGCTCGCAAAAACGCACAACACGGTATGCCCACCAGAAATGCTAGTTAACTCTATATACCTTTGAAATATTTATTTTACTTTGTATACTTATTTTATAAAAATTTATTACCTTTTAAACTTTTAATATCATTATATGCCATTAAATAAATCCCGCCTTTTAAGGAACTAAATTATCTCACTCCAACTTAATAAATCCCTTAAAATACTCCATCATCCCAAATTTTAAGGAATTGAAATTATACATGTTCACCAAAAAGTCCACCCCACCAGTATTTTCTCTACGAAGTCATCCATAATCTTTTTCTTTCTCTTTTATCTATGTAATCAAAAGAAAAATTAAATAACGTGATAATTTTTTAATTTGGAATATTATATATAAACTAAAATAAAATAGTAGAATATGCTATTCGAACCAATACACTACAATATCCTAATGAAAAATACATTATTCAAATCAACAACAATGATATTCTAATTTTGGAATATTCAAATCAAACATAACACAATGTTCTAATTTGGAATATAATATTCAAATCAAACATATCATAATATTTTAATTTGGAATGCAGTATTCAAACCAGATTTTTCCAAATTAAAAAATTGTATAGTATTTGGTTTGTCTATTAGATTCCATATTAAAATATTATAGTATGTTCTGTTTGGATAATGTATTCCAAATTAGAACATTATGATATATTTAGTTTGAATAATATATTCTAAATTAGAATATTATGATATGCTTGGTTTAGATAGCATACTTGTCATTAGAATATTGTGATATATTCGATTTGAGTTGTATTTCAAATTAGAATATTGTGGTATGTTCAAAATACATGGAAATATTTGAAAGTATAGAGTATACAATATTAAAATTGAAGTTCTGATGGAAAATCGGAATATGGTTTAATTAGGGGAGATGTAAATCTCAAAATTCATTGAGTACACGTTTCAATAAATAAGGTTACATTTAAGGGATATTATCCCCTTATGAATAGTGGTTGTTACACACATAAGATTCTCTATCAAGATATACGATGTGATTTCTTTATAGGTATACAATGTAACTTTCATAATTAAGGAATAGTGAGTAAAGAGATTTATAGAGGGGTATAAGGCGTTAAAATCCGTTGAAAGAACAAGCGTCTATTATTGTGAATAAAATTTAAACTAGCTAGCTACTTACAACAGAAGAAGAAAAGAAAAACATTGACTTGAAACAAAGAATACAACACTCTAAATTAAAAAATAAAAAATAAAAAATAAAAAAACAAACTCATACTAAAGACGTTTGCAAGAGGTCTGTAAAAGAGCTAATGGATTTAGTATCAACAAGTATTCACAGTTTCACACCTATACAAGGTCTTGTGTGTGTATATATATTTGTATGTGTGTGCATGCGCGTGTATTAAAGAAAACAATTAGATCAGAAGATTAAATGTTGAGACAGATAATTCTTCATTCCCTCATTCTAAATTTTACTAGATTAACGCATCTACACTCTCAGAGGCTAGGGAAGAAATTAAAGGAAGGGGGGTGGGGGTGGGGGAGGGAGCAGAAGGAATGACTCCTTTATTTTTCCAAAGATATTGGAATGTTATATTAAAGGAGATTTATGAAGCTATTGATAGCTTCTTCACTATAGGTTACCTAATTAATTTCTTCGTGGAACCATACCTTAATCACTCTAGTACCTAAAGTTAAAAGCCCTATTTTGGTATCGCAATTTAAACCCATCTTTATAAAATTATTGCAAAAATTTTTGCTACAAGAATGAAAAATCTGTTAACTAAGGTTATATCTACGACTCAAGCAGCTTTTGTTGGACATAGACAAATCACTGATAATGTTATCTTAGCACATGAATTTATGCATCTTCTAAAAAATAAACGCAGAGGTAGAGAGAAATTTATGGCAATGAAATTGGATATGTCAAAAGCATATGACAGAGTTGAATGGATATATATCCAGAAAATGCTTTTGCAAATGGGTTATCATGCCAGATTTGTAGAATGGATTATGCAATGTATTTCTACTCCCACCTATAGTTTTAATATAAATGGGGAGGTATTTGGATAAGTTAGGCCGACTAGAGGAATACGACAAGGAGATCCGCTATCACCTTACCTATTTTTAATATGTGCAGAAGGTTTATCTACTTTGTTGAATATTTCTGAAACTGATAATGAAATTCAAGGTTTAAAGTTAAATAGACATGGGCCGAGCTTAACTCACTTATTTTTCGCAGATGACTCTTTTATATTCTGTTAGCCAACGCTCACAATGTAGTCCATGTAGCTGAGATTCTAAGCACGTATGAGCAAAGTTCTGGCCAAGTGGTTAATTTAGATAAATCAGCTATTTGGTTTAGTAGAAATGCACCGGAGGAGGAGAAAGTAGAGATCTTTTCCTTAGTTGGACTATAACAAAGAAATGAGATGGGTATGTATTTAGGATTACCAGCTATCGTGGGACGCTCAAAGAAAAAGATGTTAGAGTTTATTAAGGATAGAGTCAAGACAAAAATAAAGGGATGGAAGGGTAAATTTTTAAGTACATCAGGGAAAGAAGTAATGCTTAAATCTGTACTTGCAGCAATTCCTACCTATGCCTTGTCTTGCTTCCAACTCCCTGATGGTCTGTGCAAGGAGATTACATCTCTTTTTTTCTAACTTTTGGTGGGGTCAAACTGAGGATAAAAGGAAGATGCATTTTGAGAAATAGGAAGATTATGTGATTCTAAATCAAGCGGGGGATTAGGATTTAGGGATTTAAAGGCTTTCAATATGGCTTTGTTAGCTAAACAAGCTTGGCGTATATTGTCGTACCCAGATTCGTTGTTAACAAAAGTTCTTAAAAGCAAATACTTTCCACACTCCACTTTCCTTGACGCTTCTACATCATCTACAAGATCATGTATCTGGAGAAGTATTTTGTGGGGAAGAGATCTATTAGTTACTGGACTAAGGTGGAAGATCTCTAATGGCAAAAATATAAATGTTTGGACTGATCCTTGGATTCCAAGAAATAATAGTTTTACTCCAAAAAGTATTCAAATGCAAAACAGTTTAGATCTTAAGGTGGCCGACTTAATTGACGAAGATACGCATACCTGGAAACTTCATAAGATAAGTACGACCTTTGATCCTGAAGACGTAGATGCAATTTTGTCTATACCCATATCCATCATAGGTCTTAATGATAGATTGCTGTGGCATCACTCAAAATCTGGAAACTATGATGTTAAATCAGGTTACTATTTAGCAAAGGGTTTGGTCGGTAAGACTATTAGGAATGCGGAAGCCCAGGCGAGTTTTCATTCTTTTCCTAAAAGCTTCTGGGATTCCTTGGGGAACTTAGACATTAAAAATAAACGTAAACATTTTCTAAGGAAGTGTGTGTAACAACCCAGCCGGTCATTTTTGAAATTTATGCCCCGATCCCCTATCAACTATTTCCCCAAGTTCATTTCTGCTATTTTGGTTTACCGGGATGTTCGGTGTTGAGTTTTGGGATGCTTAGTCCCTAAATGAGAGCTTAAGTGTTGGAAAATGGTCCGTAGTTGGAACAGTATGAAGACGGCCTCGGAATAGAAATCCGATGGTTCCGTTATCTCCGTTAGGTGATTTCGAGGTTGGGAGCGTGTTCGGAGTGAATTTAGAAGTCCGTAGCTAATTTAGGCTTGAATTGGCGAAGTTAGTATTTTGGCGATTTTTGATTGATAGGTGAGATTTTGATCCGAGGGTTGGAAAGGAATTCCGAGAGTTGCTGTAGCTTCGTTAGGTGATTTGCGATATGTGTGCAAAATTTCAGGTCATTCGGACGTGTTTTGGTTGGGTTTTTGATTGAATGCGTGTTTTGGAAGTTTTAGAAGAACTTAGGCTTGAATTCAATGTAATTTGATAGTTTTGGCGTTGTTTGAGGCATTTTGATGATTGGAGCAAGTTTGTATGATGTTTTAGGAGTTATTAGTATTTTTGGTTGTGGTCCCGAGGGCCTCGGGTGTGTTTCAGATGCTTAACGGAGCATTTTCGGATTTAAAAATGTTGCAGCAGCAGAGTTTCTAGTATTCTCGCTTCTGCGGCTTGGGAACCACAGAATCGGAGCCGCAGAAGCGGCTTGGAAGCTGCATAAGCGTAGATGCATAAGAGACCTAGGCACCGCAGAAGCGGAAGTTGGGCTTCCCTCCATTTTCCGCAGAAGCGGACGAATTTTCGCATAAGCGATCTCTCACCTGCGAGATTTCCATCGCAGAAGCGGACCCTGGTCTGGTCAACGGAGACCGCATAAGCGGTCTTATAACCGCATAAGCAGTACCACAGAAGCGGTTAAATGATCGCATAAGCGGAAAACGTGTCTGGGCAGAAGGTTAAGTCCTGAAAATGGGACTTCGTTCCCATTTTCCTTTTTTGACAATTTGGAGCTCGGTTAAGGCGATTTATCAAGAGATTTTTCGGAGAGGACAACGGGTTGAGTGTTCTTAACTTAATTTTGGTTATATAACTCGAATCTATTACAAGTTTTGGCATTTAATCCGTGAATTTTGTTGGAAAAGTTTAGAAAATCCTCTTGGATAAAATCATGGATTTGAGGGTCAAAATATTATGAGATTGGGATAATTTTGGTATGGTTAGATTTGTAAGAGTGCGAGGTTTTTTGGAGTATAAATTTTAGTCGATTCCGAGACGTGGGCTCGAGGGGTATTTTGGTTATTTTACATAATTTCGCGTATTAGCTTAGAATTTAATTGTAGAATCAATTACTTGAATTATTATTTATAGTGTGCAATTTTATTGAATAGATTTGAGCCATTTGGAGTCGGATACTCGTGGCAAAAGTGTGGTTTTGGGTTGACTTGCACTTGTTCGAGGTAAGTGGCTTGTCTAACCTTGTGTGGGGGACTTTGCCCCTTAGGATGTGATATTTGGAAATTGAATGCCTTGTATGTGAGGTGACGAGCGCGTACTAGAGCTAATTATTGAAAACCCGAATTTTTACTTAAAATACTTGAACTGAGTTTCTTTCGTATTTGCTTTATTCTACTTGTTATTATAGCCTGTGCTAGTATAAAAAAGCATGTTTAGTTGATCCAAATTGCCTATTTGCTTTATTTGCCTTAATTATAATTACATGGAGCATGTTAGGCCAGAATTATATGTGGTATTGTATTGTTGTACCCACTTTTCTGAATATTCTCTGATTTTGGTTGCGCATTTACATTGGGACTACGGATGTGGGATTCCGGTAGCTCCCTTCTTGTTTGTTTACTTTGGGACTGCGGGTTCGATTCCCGATAGATCCACCTGCTCATTTATTTTGGGACTACAGGTTAGATTCCCGGTAGACCCCCCCTGCACATTGATAGTTGGACTGCAGGACATGTTCACGGGAGATCCTTCAGATATATTCATACGGTGGACTACGGGACGGTATCCCGGGAGCTCATTGGACATATTGATAAAATGGACTATAGGATGGTATCCTGGGAGATCCTCATTATTGGTACTGATGTTGAGCTATTTACTTTGTATTATCTTATTTTCTGCATGTTAAATTGCTGTTTGTGTAATCCGATTTATTTCATAGTTGTATATCATTATTTCTGCTTATTTCATACTGTTGTCAGTATTATTATTATATTTTATCTCAGTAGGTCCCTGACCTTCCTTGTCACTACCCAACCACGGTTAGGCTTGGCACTTACTGAGTACCGCTGTGGTGTACTCATGCCTCTTCTGCGCATGTTTTTCATGTGCAGCTCCAGGTACCTCCACTCAGGGCACTATCCTCGCGGCAGAGATATCTAGTAGATACTTTGAGATATATCTGCCACGTCCGCAGACCAGGAGTCTCTATCTTATTCCAGCCTTAGTATATGATTTTCCCTTCTTTCGGTTGTGTAGACATTCTGGAGTTAGAGTAGTATATTTCATTTCTATTAGCCTATGTTTCCTGTGAGTTTTCGGGTTTTGGGTGTTGTTTTGGTTTTTGTAATATGAGTTGTGTTATGCCAAGTGGTATTTATACACAGTTTTCTCTTGATAGTAAGATTTTCAGTTGTTTGCTTCCACAAGTTAGTTTGTTTTCCGCAAGTTAGTTTGTTTTTTGCATTTTTTTAGGCTTACCTAGTCTTAGGAACTAGGTGCCATCATGACATGTTCACGGAGGGAGAACTGGGGTGGTGACAAGTTGGTATTAGAGCTCTAGGTTCATAGGAGTCACGGAACACATGCCGATTTATTAGAGTCTCGCTGATCGGTACGGAGACGTCTGTGCTTATCATCGAGAGGCTATGTAACTGTTTAGGAAGAATCTTCACTTCATTTGATTTCCTTGTCGTGCGATATTTTTGGACATCCATTTCTAAATTTTCTACCTTCTATTCTCTCACAGATGGTAAAGAAACGTGCTACCCGAGATGACCAGACACCCGCGCCCCCTACCGCAGCCGTCAGAGGTCGGGGCTGAGGTAGAGGCCGTGGATGCGCACGTGGTGTAGCCAGAGCACCTGCGCGAGCTGCCGCTGAGGTACCGCCAGTAAATCCAGCCGGAGTTCAGACACCGGTCACGCCTCCAGTTACTACTACTCTAGCCCTTCAGGAGACTTTGGCATAGTTTATGAGCATGTATACCACGTTGGCTCAGGCAGGGTTGCTTCCCCTTGTTGCAGCCACATTCCAGGCTGGGGGAGGAACACAGACTCCCGCCGCCCGCACTCCTGAGTAGCGAGTGCATGTTGAGAAGGTCCTAGAGATTAATCTTGTACATCCTGCAATACCAGTTCATCCCGAGGGTGGGTCAGTTGCTTCAGAGGACGAGCAGCGGAGACTTGAGAGGTTCAAGAAGTATGATCCTCCAGTGTTCGGTGGGCTAGCATCAGATGATGCCTTGGGATTTCTAGAGGAGTGTCATCGTATTCTTCGCACCATGGGCATAGTGGAGTCCAACGGGGTTTCTTTACTGCTTTTCAGCTTCGGGGAGCTGCCTATGATTGGTGGAGTGCTTATGAGATAGACAGTCCAATTGAGGCTGCTTCACTACCCTGGACCCAGTTCTCAGACATGTTCATGAGAGAGTTTGTCCCTCAAAGTCTCAGGGATACATGGTGCACGGAGTTTGAACATTTGCGCTAGGGTGCTATAACCGTTTCAGAATATGCTATTCATTATACCCGGTTGGCTAGGCATGCACCAGCTTTGGTTGCTACGGTTCGCGAGCAAGTTCACCGGTTTATTGAGGGTCTTATTCCACCCATCAGTCTAGCATGGATCGAGAGTTGGAGATGGACATTCCTTATCAGCAGGTAGTGAGCATTGCTAGGGGGATCGAGGGTATGCTCGCCAGGGAGCGAGGGGAAAGAGAGGCAAAGAGGTCTCTAGAGTCGGGCCACTACTCTGGTGCCCGTACTACAACAACAGGTCGTTATGGTAGGGGTTACATGGGTCGCCCCATTCATTCAGCTCTTCCAACAACCAGCAGCACTCCAGCTCCACCTATACCACATGAGCCTTAATGCACCTCAAGTTTCTAGCGTGCCTCTTGCACGGGGTACTTCCAGAGGTCAATCCAGCAGATCTGGCCCCAGCCAGTCACAACCACCACGTCCTCCCAGAGCTTGTTTTGAGTGTGGCCATACATGCCACATAGTTAGAGACTGCCCTAGACTTGGTAGGGGTGCATCTTCACAGATTGCTCAGCCACAGCGTGCCCCTCAAAATTCTCAGGCCATAATTCTAGCTCCAGCTATTACCCCACCTGCCCAGCTAGCTAGGGGCGGAGGTCAGGGAGATAAAGGTCGCCCTCGAGGGGGAGGCCGGGCAAGATATTATGCTATTCCTGCTCGTACCTGAGGCTGTTGCCTCCAATTCTGTTATTACAGGTATTATACTGGTCAGTCATAGAGATGCATCGGTTCTATTCGATCCCGGCTCTACTTATTCATATGTGTCTTCTTATTTTGCTTCGTATCTGGGTGTGCCCCGAGATTCTTTGAGCTCTCCTATTTATATTTCTACTCATGTGGGAGATTCTCTTGTTGTGGACCACGTTTATAGATCATGTTTGATTATTATTCGTGGTTTTGAAACCAGAGCAGACTTATTATTACTCAATATGGTGGATTTTGATATTATCTTGGGCATGGACTGGTTGTCGCCTCATTATGTTATTCTTGATGATCACGCCAAGACCGTGACGCTGGCTATGCCAGGTATTCCGCATGTTGAGTGGAGTGGTATTTTAGATGACACTCCTAAAAGAGTTATCTCTTTTCTTAAAGCTCGGCGTATGGTTGAGAAGGGGTGTGCCGCTTACTTAGCTTATGTGAGAGATGTCAGTATTGATACCCCTTCTGTTGATTCAGTCCCAGTGGTACGGGATTATCCCGATATATTTCCAGCTGATCTTCCGGGCATGCCGCCCGATAGGGACATTGATTTTGGCATTTATTTGTTGCCGAGCACTCAACCCATTTATGTTCCTTGGTACCGTATGGCTCCTCCTAAATTGAAGGAGTTGAAGGATCAGTTACAGGAATTTCTTGATAAGGGTTTTATTCGACCCAGTGTTTCACCTTGGGGTGCTCCTGTCTTGTTTGTGAAGAAAAAGGATGGTTCTATGCATATGTGTAT
Source organism: Nicotiana glauca (assembly GCA_026770625.1). Classification (NCBI taxonomy): domain Eukaryota; kingdom Viridiplantae; phylum Streptophyta; class Magnoliopsida; order Solanales; family Solanaceae; genus Nicotiana; species Nicotiana glauca. The sequence continues at coordinate 28,166 of MDKF010584787.1, forward strand.
TGATTATCACCAGTTGAATAAGGCTACAATGAAGAACCATTATCCTTTGCCTCGTATTGATGATCTATTTGACTAGCTTCAGGGCGCACGAGTATTTTCTAAGATTGATTTGCGCTCAGGTTACCATTAGTTAAAGATTCGGGAGCCAGATATCCCGAAGACTGCTTTCAGGACTCGGTATGGTCATTTTGATTTTCTTGTTATGTCATTTGGGCTGACCAATGCCCCCGCAGCTTTTATGCATTTGATGCACAATGTGTTCAGGCCATATCTCGACTCGTTCGTGGTTGTTTTCATAGATGATATTCTTGTATACTCCTGGAGTCGGGAAGATCATGAGCAGCACCTGAGGACAGTGCTTCAGACTCTGAGAGAGAAGAAGTTATATGCAAAGTTCACAAAATGTGAGTTCTGGTTAGATTCTGTGGCATTCTTAGGCTACGTAGTATCGAGTGAGGGCATTCGACTGGATCCGAAGAAGATAGAGGCAGTGCAGAGTTGGACTAGACCCTCCTCAACTACAGATATTCGCAGTTTCCTTGGCTTGGCAGGTTACTACCGTCGTTTTTGTGGAGGGTTTTTCATCGATTGCAGGCCCTATGACTAGATTGACCCAGAAGCGTGCTCCATTTCAGTGGACAGAGGAGTGCGAGGCGAGCTTTCAGAAGCTCAAGACAGCTTTGACTACAACCCCAATTTTGATATTGCATACTGGTTCAGGGTCTTATACAATTTATTATGATGCCTCACGGGTTGGCCTCGGAGCGGTGTTGATGCAGGACGGTAGGGTGATTGCCTACGCGTCCAGACAATTAAAGATACATGAGAAGAATTATCCTGTCCACGACCTTGAGTTAGCTGCTATTGTTCACGCCTTGAAAATCTGGCCTCATTATTTATACGGTGTTCCCTGTGAGATTTATACTGACCATCGGAGTTTACAACACCTGTTCAAGCAAAAGGATCTAAACTTGCGCTAGAGGAGGTGGTTAGAGTTGCTGAAGGATTATGATATTACTATTCTGTATCACCCGGGCAAGACCAATGTGGTAGCTGATGCCTTGAGTCACCGGGCAAAGAGTTTGGGGAGTTTAGCATATTTACAAGCTTTAGAGAGGCCTATGGCGATGTATGATCAGGCCTTAGCCAGTCAGTTCGTGAGATTGGATCCTTCAGAGCCTAGTCAGGTCCTAGATTGCATTATTTCTCGATCTTCTTTATTCGACCGTATCAGGGAGTGACAGTATGATGATCCTCATTCACTTGTCCTTAAGGACATGGTTCAGCATGGCGATGCCAGATATGTGACCATTGGAGATGACTGGGTGTTGAGGATGCAGGGTCGAATTTGCGTTCCCAATGTTGATGAGCTTCGAGAGTTGATTCTAGCAGAGGCCCATAGTTTGCGGTATTCTATCCATCCTAGAGCCGCGAAGATGTATCAGGATTTGAGGTAGCACTACTGGTGGAGGCGTATGAAGAAGGATATAGTTGGATATGTAGCCAGATGCCTCAAATGTCAGCAGGTGAAGTATGAGCACCAGAGGCCAGGTGGGTTGCTTCAACAGATAGAGATTCCGGAGTGGAAATGGGAGCGCATCACCATGGAATTCGTATCTGGACTCATGCGGACCTTGAAGAAGTTTGATGCCATTTGGGTTATTGTAGATCGACTGACTAAGTCCGCTCATTTTATTCCTGTGTGTACTACTTATTCCTCAGAGCGGTTGGTGGAGATTTATATCCGGGAGATTATCCTTGTGCATGGTATTCCGGTTTCTATTATTTCAGACAGGGCTATTCAGTTCGCATCGCGGCTCTGGAGAGCTGTTCAGCGGGAGTTGGGTACTCGGGTGATGATGAGCACAGTATTTCACCCCCAGACGGATGGACAGCCCGAACGCACTATTCAGATTCTTGAGGATATGCTTCGTGCGTGTGTGATTGAGTTTGGAGGATCTTGGGATCAGTTCTTGCAATTGGCAAAGTTTTCTTACAACAACAGTTATCAGTCTAGCATTCAGATGGCGCCGTATGAGGCCTTATATGGTAGGAGATGCAGATCCCCGATGGGTTGGTTTGAGCCGGGTGAGGCTAGGCTATTGGGAACTGATTTGGTTCAGGATGCGGCAAAGAAGGTTAAGGTGATTCAGGACAGACTCCGTACAGCCCAGTCCAGACAGACGAGTTACGCGGACCAGAAGGTTCGTGATGTTTCCTATATGGTTGATGAGTAGATTCTGCTTCGGGTCTCGCCTATGAAGGGCGTCATGAGATTTGGGAAGAAAGGGAAGTTGAGTCCGAGATTTATTGGCCCTTTTGAGATTTTGAGGCGAGTTGGGGAGGTTGCTTATGAGCTTGCCTTATCTCCTAGTTTGGCCGGGGTTCATCCGGTATTTCATGTTTCGATGCTCCGTAGGTATCACGGTGACCCTTCACACGTGTTGGATTTCAGCTCAGTCCAGTTAGACAAGGATTTATCTTATATTGAGGAGCCAGTGGCTATATTGGACAGGCAGATCAGAAAGTTGAGGTCAAAGAACATTGCTTCAGTAAAGGTTCAGTGGCGGGGTCAGCCGGCCGAGGAGGCGACTTGTGTGACCGAGCGGGATATGCGCAGCCGATACCCTCATCTTTTCACTACTTCAGGTATGTTCTTTATGCTCGTTCGAGGACGAACGAATGTTTAAGTGTGAGAGGATGCAACGACCTGGCCGGTCGTTTTTGAAATTTATGCCCCGATCCCCTATTAACTATTTCCCCTAAGTTCATTTCCGCTATTTTGGTTTACCGGGACGTTCGGTGTTGAATTTTGGAGACTTTTGGGACACTTAGTCCCTAAATGAGAGCTTAAGTGTTGGAAAATGGTCCGTAGTTGGAACAGTGTGAAGACGGCCTCGGAATGGAAATTCGATGGTTCCGTTAGCTCCGTTAGGTGATTTCGAGGTTGGGAGCGTGTTCAGAATGAATTTTAGAAGTCCGTATCTAATTTAGGCTTGAATTGGCGAAGTTAGTATTTTGGCGATTTCCGGTTGATAGGTGATATTTTGATCCGAGGGCTGGAGCGAAATTCCGAGAGTTGCTGTAGCTTCATTAGGTGATTTGGGATATGTGTGCAAAATTTCAGGTCATTCGGACGTGTTTTGGTTGGGTTTTTGGTCGAATGCGCGTTTTGGAAGTTTTAGAAGATCTTAGGCTTGAATTCGATGTAATTTGATGGTTTTGGCATTGTTTGAGGCGTTTTGATGATTAGAGCAAGTTTGTATGATGTTTTAGGAGTTGTTATATTTTTGGTTGAGGTCCCGGTGGCCTCGGGTGTGTTTCGGATGCTTAACGGGGCATTTTCGGATTTAAAAATGTTGCAGCAGCAGAGTTTCTGGTATTCTCGCTTCTGCGGCTTGGGAACCGCAGAAGCGGAGCCGCAGAAGTGGCTTGGAAGCCGCATAAGCATAGTCGCATAAGCGACCTGGGCACCGCAGAAGCGTAAGTTGGGCTTCCCTCCTTTTTCCGCAGAAGCGGACGAGTTTTTGCAGAAGCAATCCCGCACCTGCGAGATTTCTATCGCAAAAGCGGTCCCTGGTCTGGTCAACGGAGATCTCATAAGTTGTCTTATAACCGTAGAAGCGGTTAAATGATCGCAGAAGGGGAAAACGTGTCTGGACAGAAGGTTAAGTCCTGAAAATGGGACTTCGTTCCCATTTTCCTTTTTGACAATTTGGAGCCCGATTAAGGCGATTTCTCAAGAGATTTTTCGGAGAGGACAACAGGGTGAGTGTTCTTAACTTAATTTTGGTTATATAACTCGAATCTATTACAAGTTTTAGCATTTAATCTGTGAATTTTGTTGGAAAAGTTTAGAAAACCCTCTTGGATAAAATCATGGATTTGAGGGTCGAAATGTTATGAGATTAGGATAATTTTGGTATGGTTAGACTCGTAAGAGTGCGAGGTTTCTTAGAGTATAAATTTTACCTGATTCCGAGATGTGGGCCCGAGGGGCATTTTGGTCATTTTACATAATTTCGCGTATTAGCTTAGAATTTAATTGTAGAATTAATTACTTGAATTATTATTTACAGTATGCAATTTTATTGAATAGATTTGAGCCATTTGGAGTCGGATACTCGTGGCAAAGGCGTGGTTTCAGGTTGACTTGCACTTGGTCGAGGTAAGTGGCTTGTATAATCTTTTGTGGGGGACTTTTCCCCTTAGGATGTGATATTTGAAAATTGAATGCCTTGTACGTGAGGTGACGAGCGCGTACTTGAGCTAATTGTTGAAAACCCAAATTTTTACTTAAATACTTGAACTGAGTTTCTTTCGTATTTGCTTAATTCTACTTGCTATTATAGCTTGTGCTAGTATAGAAAAGCATGTTTAGTTGATCCAAATTGCCTATTTGCTTAATTTTCCTTAACTGTAATTACGTGGTGCATGTTAGGCCAAAATTATATGTGGTTTTGTATTGTTGTACTTCGATTTCTGAATATTCTCTGATTTTGGTTGCGCATTTATATTGGGACTACAGATGTGGGATTCCGGTAGCTCCCCTCTTGTTTGTTTACTTTGGGACTGCGGGTTCGATTCCCGATAGATCCTCCTGAACATTTATTTTGGGACTACAGGTTAGATTCCAGGTAGATCCCCCCTGCACATTGATAGTTGGACTACGGGACGGTATCCCGGGAGATCCTTCAGATATATTCATACGGTGGACTACGAGACGGTATCCCGGGAGCTCCTCGGACAAATTGATAAAATGGACTACATGACGATATCTTGGGTGATCCTCATTATTGGTACTGATGTTGAGCTATTTACTTTGTATTATCTTATTTTCTGCGTGTTAAATTGCTGTTTGTGTAATCCTATTTATTTCATAGTTGTATATCATTATTTCTGCTTATTTCATACTGTTGTCAGTATTATTATTATATTTTATCTCAGTAGGGCCCTGACCTTCCTCGTCACTACCCAACCGAGGTTAGGCTTGACACTTACTGAGTACCGCTGTGGTGTACTCATGCCTTTTCTGCACATGTTTTTCGTGTGCAGCTCCAGGTACCTCCACTCAGGTGCACTATCCTCGCGACAGAGATATCTAGCAGATACTTTGAGATATATCTGCCACGTCCGCAGACCAGGAGTCTCTATCTTATTTCAGCCATAGTATATGATTTTCCCTTCTTTTAGTTGTGTAGATGTCACACCTCCTTTTTACGCTACACCCGGAAAGGGCATAAAGGAGTTTTTCCACTTAAAGGACGATTGGAACGGGATTTATTATTAATATTCAAAGTCGCCACTTGGGAGATTAATGGTGTCTCAAGTCACCGGTTGAATCCCGAACCGAGGAAAATATTGACTCTGTTAACAGTCCGCAAACCAGAAATTCGAATAAGGAATTCTGTTAACCCGGGAGAAAGTGTTAGGCATTCCCAGATTCCGTGGTTCTAGCACGGTCGCTCAACTATTGTATTTGATTTTATCTGATTTTAATACATGTTCTATCCTATGTGCCTTTTATTAATAGTTCGCTTTTATTATATATCCATTTTAATAAGAATTACAACGTCGTAAAAATGCATCTCGAACCACGTCGTACCAGTGCACCCGTGGCCTTTGACACATTTCGACTTCGTTGAGATTTGGATTTAGGTCACATAAATGTGCACCCGTATTTAGGAAGGTAATATTATTAACATACGCGCCTAAAGCAACTACGCGTTTATTGTATTCGGGGAAGACCATGAAATTTGCTAAATGGCCCTCCCGAATTCTAAGTAATTTTAATAACCAATTATTGAGGGCCTCGCCTTTTGTATTTAATTTGGTGAGGCTCGTCTCATCATTTTATTAAAAGGCCAACTTAAAAGTAACTACAATTTTCTATTGATCAATTATATCAAA